>KZ067785.1:18636-38880 GCA_002091845.1 Anopheles cracens | reverse complement strand
CCTCGGTGTGTGTTCACCGTTATTAATGGAATAATAACAACACCGAGCACCCATCAACGCCCGTCATAACTGGGCGCCCTGTCCCGGAGCCCTTCTGCTCGTCCCGGCTTCCACGAAAACGCACACAACGAGGCCCAACGGGCAAGATCGGGGGATATTTTATGGCATATTAAAGGTTTTGCTTTGCCGGCTGCTCGCTTCCCACATCCCGCCGGCCGTGGCCCTCGCCTGCTCTACCTGCTTCCCGATTATTTATGATCCTGTCCCGGCCGTTGCGTCCGATGACCCGCTGGCCCGGGTCCGTTTTGTTAAACCATATAATTACATGTTTGTTTGTTCTTCTCCTTCTCCTCCTCCCGGGGGCTGATCCAATCCCGGGGCACCGGACAGATTAGCCGTACAATGTAAGGCGCGGGCCGGGCGCCTCGGTCCCGGCATGAGCGATCGCTTTAAATCATGATATCGATTATGATCGAAGATGATCGGGACAGCGGCGGTGGCGGCGGCAAAAGGGGGAGCTCCTAATCAAGTCATGAGCGTCCGCATCCCTCCGCGTGTCACACGCACACACGCGGACGAGCGGATGTGGAACGATGATGGATGGATTTCGCTTCCGCGGGGCCCTCGGTGCCCGGTGGGAACGGATTTCTCCAAGACATTTGTCAATGTGATAATTGGTGGCTTTTCCCGATACAGGGTTCGGTGGGACGGCGCTGGCAACGGCGCCGGTGACGCATGGGAAAAAAAGGGTTCCGAACGCTCTTCGGGATGGCATTTCGGGACGGCTCGAGGCGAATGATGGATGACGGCGCTGGCCGGCCGGTGTTTTTACGTAACGCTTTTGACGTATTACTTCGTGGAGTAGGGTTTGGGGGTGTAATTTGATTTCGAAGTGAGTGCATATATTCGTTTCCAAGACGGGCGAATCTGGAGATGATTGTGAAGATCTCTTTTAGTGGAGGATCATCACAAAATCAAAGACTCTCAAGGCAAAGGTACATGTACTATTGAGATATCAGAAGGGTTATTTCTAAAGTCGTTATGTTAAGTGTAAAGTTAAGCGTATAAAGAAGAGTCCTTATAAGCGCGAAGTATGAAGAATAGATTCCTGACTCTAACGTTTCTTGATACGATCTTTGAAATAGACAAAAGATACAAAACAAATTAGTTCTATTTCTGATACATTTTTATTAGTTTAATTTATAAATCCAACAGAATATCTATTTCAAATTAATATACATTTCAAGTGGAAAATATAAAAAAGCGAACAAAAAAGGATGAGTGTATGCAAATTCAACTGTTCACTAGATGAACCTGAAACTATATCAATCTTCTCTTTCTATGGCTTACTTTCCATATTGACTTCGAATATCAAAAGTCATATGTCATGTTCATATTGTGATATCTCTCGCCCTAAACAATTTGATTATTGCTTTTATCTTTTTTTCATATTTTTCTATCAAAAGCTGTTTTTTGTGTTTTCCAACAAATGTGCGTATTCAATTTTCTTCTTAACGAAATTTATAAATAAAAACATCAAATTTCTATTAAGAAAGCAATAAAATTAAAAGTATTTAAAATATTCACTATTTCTTGTTTCTATTCTTGTGCATTTTATGTATGATTGCTTTAATTCGTTTTTATGTGAGTCAAGGAGATTCAAGAAGCAGTATACTCATAATTCAAATCTTTAATGAGTACGAACAAGGATTTCGACCGAGTTTTAACAAGGCAGTAATATGAGAGCAAAGTTTAGCACAATGCAAACGAATTTCTTCATATTTTTATCTTACTCTTAATTCACTTGAAGCACTAAGAGCACAAATAATGCTCCACAAAACGCGCCCAACGCGTTTGCCCTGCGTTCTTTCCAATTTACCATATTGGGATTAGATCGTTGAAGCGAGACAAGCACTGGCAGCGCGAATCGCAACAAGCGAAACCCGACCGACAAGATGGTGACATTTTCATCGATACACACGGGGCTCGGAGGCGCCAGTTGCGGAATGCTTACCCCGAAATATCGCAGAACCTGCCGCCGACAGGCGCAGACAGCCCGCGAGTCCGTCAGTCCGTCCGTCAGTCAGTCTGCGGCCGGGGCGCAACAAATCGATCCGTCGCGAGTCGACGGGCGTCTCTTTGGGGTGGGTTTTTCAAAAATATTTCTAAGGAAGGACACAAAAACACACCAGCCCCAGCAGTCGGAGGCAACGGACACGCTGAAGATGGCGCACTGCAAGTTGCACAGACAGACACATCAACAACAAGCCCGGATCAGATCGATATCAGCGTCCCCGGACGTTGCGCAGGCATTGTGCGGGAGATTGATTTTACATCCCCTGCCTTGGCTTCCCTCCGTGGAGGCGCCTTGGCGATGCGATTTCTGTCCACTCGCGCCCGGGGAAAAAGGGACGGAATCGCGCTCCCTTATTATCGGTTCGTTTTCGTTTTTGATGAGGAGCAAAACCAACAGAGAGAAGGGACACGAACAAAAAAAAAACACCCCGAACGAACGAATACACATCGCTCCGTCCGTCAAACGGTTGATCGACGAAATGTCGAACGGCATCGGAATCCCCAAAGCCCTTTTTTTGCGGGCGCGCGCGCGTGTACGGGGGAGATTTGACATAATGAAATGTCTTCCAAGACTTCGCAGCAGGACGGCGACGGCAGCGCGCCCAGCACTGCGAGACATTCTACACATCCTATTCGTGTTCGGGGGCGCTTTTTTGTCGTTCTCTCTCTCGCTCTCCTGTTCTCGCCCCGGTTCCTCTTCGGTATGTCCAAAAATCCGTCACGGGCACCGTTGTCATCATAGGCATCCTTCTCCGGCGACTATTTCGTCAAGGGTTTGAACGCCGAGGGGATACACCCGGCGGCGAAGGGTATATAAAAATCAGTAAAACAAAATAACTTGACATATGTCGAGCGTCAAACGGACATGGCCAGAATCTTATGCTGGTTGCGTCTGTTCTTTCGCTCTCTTTCTCTCTCTTTCTTCCCCTATCCTCCCTCTCGACAAGCTGCATTAGAAGTTAGATTTTTGGGCGATTTTCGACAACGGTCCCGAGATTGATCAGACGGAAGGGTGAAAGCGAGATAAAATAACCAAGGCGCGCCTTGTAAGGGAACGCGCCTTGCGGGATGCGGGCAGACCGGCCCTCCCCCGTTTGGGTGGCACTGGAACACGCGGTCGCCGTGCGCCGAAATCATAATTCCCAATACTCCGATGCTCGGTGGCCTTTGGAATCATTTTTATTTGTGAAGTCCACGGGCGCGACTGCATCCCCAATTGAGCTGAAATTGAATAATTGATCGCAAACAGAAGGGGATGAGTGGGGGAGAGGGAGGGGTAGTAAATTTTGGGACATTGGGCTTCTGTTTGATGTTTGTCGCCGGCGGGTTATGCGGGTGACAGCAAAAAACTGGGATATTCTCTTCGTAAAACTTAATTCCTGTGCGCCCCGGCACTGTTCTCAAAGTGATTCATTTTGGAAAGCGGGGTTTTGTGGGGTGAATTTATGTTCTAAACAATGTCTGATGGTGGTAAGAATAGAATAAAACTCAAGATCGCTGAGACAAACGAAATATTATTTAATGACTGTCAAAAGGATTGGAAACATCAATATGAAAACGGATGAGTAGAAGAATATTAATACTCCTAAGTTTTTATATTCATCATTTGACGTAAGTTTTAAAAAATGCAAAGAACTGTAAGGAATGGAGAGCTCGAGCTAAATGATTGGCAAATAACGTAAACTCAAGAAGAGAGTGATATCATTAACTAAAACGAAAAGTAAATTAAGAATGGAAGAAAGGAAACAAACACACAATAAAAGTCTCAAAAAATATTAAAAGGGATATATAGAAAGCGAAATAAAGGTACAAAAAAGAACACATTGCAAGAACAAAGCAGTAAAAGATTTAAAAAATAGTAGTTATGTCAAAAATATGTCGAAAAAACCATTCGCTAGATCAAAAATAGGCTTAATTTTATTATAGGTTTAGAAATTTAATGTAAAGTTTTTGAAACGAATTTGAACTATGGAAGATCGAGTTCTCTAATCGAATTATTTCGTTAAAAAAAGCAACACTGAGCGGAAAATAATTGCTCGTCTTTTGAACCGTTTTAACTCCCTGCAAATGGTCTGTCACTTTAAGTTTATTTTAAACGACCGGTCTTAATATTGCGCACTGCGCGCTCTATCGACCGGCGGTAAACGAATAAACGAACTTAACGACAAGGGACCTTGTGGCGGGCGTCTCTAGTCGCCGGACCTGTTGCACCCCAAGCGCGGCCCCAACCGCGGCCGCATGGTCAATTTTTATTGCCGCAGACTCCGGCCGATGCTGATAAACGATCGCTCGGACGGTGCAGGCGGTGGAACGGACCCTCATCCGAGTGGGTGGGTGGGTACTCGACCCACCATTCGACTCCCTTCCTTCACCCCTTTTCCTCTGTGTGTGTGTACTTGTGTCCGTGCGCGCAAAAGCCTACAATCTATTCAAAACGGCACACAATTCGCGTTTCAGGTGGTCTATCGGAAGCGATCGCGCGCCGTTTCCGTGAACGCTGGGAGGAGCGTGGGGTGGATAAGAAGCAAAAAAAAGCACACCGGCGCCCACCACAATGGCGACTGTCTGGCGACACACCGGGCCCCAGCACCGGGGGTTTGGAAAAGCGTGACCAATTTATCCACCACCAGCCATCTCGCCACGGCCGGCACGATTCGTAATCATTTAAATACGCGGAAACGGCCGCGAAAAGGGCGGGATGAAGGGGAAAATTCTGCCCGCGCTCATCCCGTGGGCGGGATGAAGGGAGAGGGGGCGAAGCCAGGACCCGCCAGGAGGCGAACAGCAGCGAGATAAAGCGAATAAGCGGTACCCGGCGTCGGGTGCATGTAACCACCGGAGGGCAGGCCGAATCCCGAAGGTCTTTTATCCAGCACCGAATCGTCTGGGTCTGGGTGCGCTCCAGAACACACAAAGGTGGTCTCTTTTCGCTTGGAAAACGTTCTCGCCCGGTGATCAGGGGTTCGCTCGGGTCTGTGTGCGTTGGGCCTGGGAGCACCCGGCCCAGGAGAAACAAATAACTCATAAATAATTGTAAACCAAACCAACTGGGCTGGCGCCTGGCGCGAGTCGCAATGGGGATGGGTCGATCGTACCCTTAATGCTTCCATTTTGAGTTGGCTGCTCGATTCAAAATCTTCATAATTTCACCTACGGAGCTATGGCGTTTGAAAGTTAGCGTTCTTATATCCCTTATGATTTTTTTTAAATTTTTCTATCAATTTTATTGAAACACAAAAACATCTCAAGGACCCATGGAAGTATGTTCAAGAAGGTAGATCATTTAAAAAATCGATCTTTCTATACGGGTCAACGCTTTCTGGAAGTAGTTTCTAGAAGGTAGATCATTTTGATAGTTTTCTCTCCTACATAAACCTATTTATGAAGTTTTATTGTGATCCTATCCCAGACAATCGAAGTCCGCGCTGACCTCTTTAGGATAGCTTATTTTTGGACATAAAGCCTGTCCATCAACAGCATTAACTATCCAAATTCCAGAAAGATTCATAGGAAAAGTCATAATTCCAAGTTCAAAATGATGGCGGCAAATACGTTTCCAATTTGGGACGATTTTATTTGTGTTCTCGATCCCTTTACCTGTAATCATTAATATCCAAACGATCCCAACACACATTTAGTTTAAGCCAATTCCAATGAGGTTTTCTTATGATTAATATTTTTAATACTTTTTCTAGAAAAAGGAAATGCTTAAAAAAACATAATTTCAAACCAGTTTAAAACCCAACCAGGATGAGATCGTTAAACAATCCAAACAGAGGTACGCTAAAGGTTTAATCTTGTTTTCAAAACCTACATGTCTCACATAAAAGCGATCGTTAAAAAACAAGCACAGCAAACTAAAAACACAAAAACCGAATCGTTGTGTTAACAAGCTCCCAATCGATCGTCGGAGCGGATGCCGACGCGAAAAGTAGCAAAACCGCGTGTGGTTGTTGTGGTTGTTCTCACTCAGGCCTCCCTCATTTGTTACGGTGATTTATTTCCACCGGGTGGTTTGGGAGCCCTAAGCCACTCTGACCGAAGCGTCTTGGGTGGTACCAAACACACACACAAACCGATTCTGCTTTTCTAACTCTGCCGAACCGCTTAGTGACGGCAGAGGGGGCCAATAAACAAAGTGTCGATCACAGATGGGCCGATCCGACTGTGAAGCCTCCAAAACCCGCAGCGGAAGGAATCGGGATTTTATTGCCAAATTTAATCGTCAAAACGTTCGACGGGAAGGAAGCGAAGCTCGTAAAAAAAGCAGCATCCCCCCGTTAAGAACGGTCCCCAAGCATGGGAAGAAAAGGCCCAAATTAAGCGATCGGAATGTTGTATCCAATATTTGTAAAGGCTCGCCGGATCCCGGTGCAATGAGGCAACGAAATCTTGTGCGATCGTTAAATCGGTCGTTTCTTGTTCAAAAATTGAATCATTTTTAAACGTTAGCTTATAGTATCTCTTGATTAAAATGAGCTCACACCTGTGGCTCGTTCGGTGCAAGTTGCACCGGAAACGCAAACCACAAAATGCGTTCAATGCGTGTGTGTGTGTGTGTGTGTGTGGGGCCCACGTCGCCCAAGGCCCACCGCCAACGGTTATGATTTTATGACGTTCGAAGTTGTACGCTAAAGAGAAGCGTGTTGCCGGGCGAAAAGTTGGACAGCGAAAACAAACAATGGGCGCTCCTTCCCACACAAACACACACACACACACAGCCTTTACCACACACGATTAGCTGGATGGGAGCTGGAAACGTTTGGCCACGTTTTCCTTCGGGTCACGCAAGCAAGGCCGCCTCGCTTTCCTGGCGCGAGCAGCTTCCTTTTTGGGAGTGGGAAGAAGGGCTCGAACGGGCGAGACGATGGCCGAGTCAATCACGAGCCCGGGCCAGAACGATAATTATCAATTATTTATGATTTTTGTGTGCATAAGAGAGCGGGCGCTGGTTCGGTTGTCTTTCCCGCTCCTTTCGAGCGTTATTCAAGCCGGACCGGGCTAACTTGTGATTATCTCGTTACCCAACAACAGCGAGGCGAAAGCAAGCGCCAAGCGATTTGATAAAATGAAAGCGAAACGAAACCGTTCCCGTAAACGGTGCTTCACGCGGTTAGAAGGATCGCAGCATTAGCAGCAGGTACGAAACAATTAACGAAGCACGGTGTGCGGGCAAAAATTAAGTGATTATCAGCAACAAAACGGTCGAGCGGGCGGCCTGGGCCACGGAAAACAATCGGGAAAAGCTGATCGTGGAATCGAACCAGAGGCAAGCACAATGCACTCTAATTGTCTGTGAACGGCACTAGTTTTCGCCTCTCCGGTGTCGCTGTTTCTCAGCCGCGCGCTTACAGTGTCGGACAAAACAGGAGCAATTAGTTTTTTTCTATGGAAATTTTCTAAGCTATATTGATGGGTTCAAAGCCCCGCCAAATGGCAATTATGGGACGAATTAATAGAGGAATAAACGAAAAAAAATTAGATTTGTTTTGATTAAAAATCAAACATTATCTCGTTTTGCCAAAAAAAAAAACAATTTTCTGTTTCAACTATGGAAGTCTTTTTTAATGATAAATAAGGAACTAAAGCAAATTTGTGAAATTATCAAAAAAAAGAAAATTATGGAGACCTAATTGTGAGTTTGTTTTTTATCCGATTGCAGCATGTTCAATGTATTACAATTTAACGAATAAGGTGGAAGAGATGGAGCTTGGAACTTCAACCTTGTAATCTAAACTCGCTTTGTATGATTGATTGCCCCTCGGAGAATATAAATTCTCAATTATAGGTCGACTTAAGAAAAGTTAAATCAGGGTTCATTTGTGCTAAATAGTATTTGTTTTAGCCGGAAAGATCTTGAGATTTTTAGGGGAGGTCTCAATGAACAAAAAATCTTGGGACACTTAATTTAAAATTATTAGGAAGGCCTATTTCAGACATTTTAATATCGTCTATGTTTTGAGTAACTTTCATTTTATATGAGTTCAAGAGCAGAACATCTGATAAAATGTATCTATCAGGAGCAGACTTATCAGTTGTTATATACTGTAACATAAAAATCTCACACTGCGTTTTGTTTGCTCATCACTGTATCAACCATGACTTATCTACGAACTGAGTCGGAAAAGATGAGAGTATGAGAGCTATGGGATTGTTGTAAATGCGAGTTATTTGTTAAAGAGCAAGAAAAAACATCGCAGAAAACAGTCTCTAAAACATCTGTTAAACAACATATTCATCGATGCTGATCAAAGGGCGATCGCCTACTCGAACTCAACATATCGCTGCAGGTGTTTCGGTGTTTAACGATGTAAACTCCCGCTGTTTATTAAAAATAAACCATGTGCGAACAATCATCCAGACACGATCGAATGTAGTGGAAGCTTCTGATGATTGCAGTGTGGTGTATAACTTATAGACGAATATGAACTGTTTGTTTGTTTATCAAGCTATGAAAATCCTCAGTGTGTTTGTGATAGTCTATTACCTATATTTATATTTAGTAATTACGTTTAGAATCATATAACTTTTCTCATGATAGATTTGAAACAATATCCTCTCCTCGATCGATACAAAACTTGACAAACTAATACCTTGCTTGATAAACTAACAGGGATCACAGTTAAGATCATTATAATCTCTATTATAACTCCGTTTCTCGGCAGTATACCATAGATCCAATTTCTGGAACTATGTATGGCTTCTGGAGATTCAATTTTTATTCAAGTTTAGGTCGTTCTGCACAATTAAAAGTCACAAGCTACCTGAAATAAACTAATCAACTTTTGATGAAAGTTTTTTTAAAGATTTATGATAATGTAACCAGCTTACGCACGCTATTCCAGATCTGATTTGGATGTCTTTGAAAGAAGCAGTTAGTTCGAATAGAATAATGCGCTGAAAATCTCTGGAAATACATTTTTAGACTGTAGAACTGTTCTGGGGACTGAGCTGTGGTTTATGTTTTCTTCAAAGTTAAACATAATCGTAAGGTAAGGGGAGTAGAAAAATGCAATATTAGTTTTAATATATTTCGAAATCCCTCGTTTTGCATATTAATTGCCGATAATGAGCTCGAGGCAAGGGGGAAGACCACCCGAACGGTGGAGACTTAATGAGCAGGAAGACTCTCGCTCGCTTTCGCGACCCCTGCGCGCCTCTTGCGCACGGTCCCTTTGCGACACCTGCCTTTGAAGACCTCCCGGTACGGGAAAATTTCGAGCTCGAGTTCGCGATCGCGATGATTTCTTCCACCCCACTTCGATGCCTTTCCCATTGCGTGTGACCAGCGGGTTCGATGGGCATTGACAAATCGGCTCGTTAGCTGTGGGCTGGTGTTGTCGGTGGCATCTTCATTAGAATCACAATAGCGCGCTCCGATGGGGGCGGGCGGCTTTCGAGTGCCTTCGATGAGAGATGAAGTGCAATTGTGGACGTGTGCGGATGTCTTACTTGGGGTTGGCTTTATAGCTATCGAAAATAGGTTGTTCGTCATCGGGGGAAGTCAGGCTTTTTTGCTTTGAGTTCAAATATTTACATTATTCTAAACATTTGTTCTGTTTCCTTTCTATTTTCGCGCCTGCAACGAATTGCAGTGTGGTGTATAACTTATAGACGAATATGAACTGTTTGTTTGTTTATCAAGCTATGAAAATCCTCAGTGTGTTTGTGATAGTCTATTACCTATATTTATATTTAGTAATTACGTTTAGAATCATATAACTTTTCTCATGATAGATTTGAAACAATATCCTCTCCTCGATCGATACAAAACTTGACAAACTAATACCTTGCTTGATAAACTAACAGGGATCACAGTTAAGATCATTATAATCTCTATTATAACTCCGTTTCTCGGCAGTATACCATAGATCCAATTTCTGGAACTATGTATGGCTTCTGGAGATTCAATTTTTATTCAAGTTTAGGTCGTTCTGCACAATTAAAAGTCACAAGCTACCTGAAATAAACTAATCAACTTTTGATGAAAGTTTTTTCTACAGCCCAGACCACGCGGGTGATGGCAATGATTACCGGCAATCAATAAAAATGAATATCAATATCGGCCCGGGCGCACACCGGACCGGGGCTTACAAGCATGAAAGCAAAAATGCCGCCACATAAAACACGCCACACCACGCGGAAACCTGCGTGAGACGGAACGGAATAAAAGCGGCACACGAAGCTGGCTGCCTGGCCTGGGCTGGCTGGTGTAAATGGTGGCCCTCAGCCACCCCAACCCCCACCCAACCCCTTTGCAACAGGGCAAGTACAAATGCGCGGGAAACGATTTATGCAGGCAAATAAAACGGGTCGTTTACGGTGCCGGTTTGAGCACTGCGAACGAGATTGCACTTAGGTGCAACGCATGTTTTCATATTGCCTTAGAACTGTTTAAAATACTTCTAAAAAAAATCGATAGTTTATAGCTTATTTAGCAGATAAGCAAGCTCGAACTTTGTTGCGATTTTGTTCAATTTTGATGGAGATGGGTAGGGGTGAAGAGGGGGTAGTAACACGGGGGGGAGGGGGATAAAAAACGACCCGTTTCGAAGATGATGCTAATTTGCTAAAATGCTAAACAAATCCTCTCTCTCTCTCTCTCTCGCCGTTTGTTCGGCAGTAGAAGTAGCTCCGAGTGATAGAACACAGACACACACGTAGTGCGTTGTTAAACCATATCTCTCCCGTCCCTCTCCCTCCCATGCCAGCCTCCTCCCTCAAAGTAAAACAAAACCATACCTTTACAAAGCACCCCGAAAACACACACCGCGAAACAAAACCATGCGGTTTCGGTGCATTTTTATTTACCAGTGTCATTAATACCCGTTTACTCTCTTATCTTCAAGGTTGGCGATGCCTCCACCGTTTGGGTATGTAACACTTTTCATTTTTTGATTTCTTCCCGCACTGTCCTGTTCTCTGTCCTGCCGATCGGTTCACGCGATACGGTCGCATCATCCGCCACCCCCACACCCCTTCGGCATCCCGTTGTCGCTCCGGATGTCGCGGATGGGGATGTGTCTCTTGTCGTTCTGTGCTGTGACACTATAGATAGAGGTAACTGGAAAGGGATCAAGGAGCAGTGAAATGTATTTGTGGCGAATATAAACTTATAAAACTATTTTTTGGGATTTTTACATTGAATTCTACCCTCTTTTTAAACATAATACAAAATGAATAACGCACATACAAGCCACTTTGTTCGCAGTATAAACCTACGAACGGTTACGTTCTGCTGCGGCAACCGTTCTCTCGCGCGCTTGTATCTTTCAAAGGAGATAATTAATGATAATAAACTGATTTGCTCCCACCCCACCTATACCCCGGTGGGGAGGGAAGGTCTTTAGCCCACCCAGCGTTGGGAGAAGAGAAATCCTGGCGCTACAGCCCAGACCACGCGGGTGATGGCAATGATTACCGGCAATCAATAAAAATGAATATCAATATCGGCCCGGGCGCACACCGGACCGGGGCTTACAAGCATGAAAGCAAAAATGCCGCCACATAAAACACGCCACGCCACGCGGAAAGCTGCGTGAGACGGAACGGAATAAAAGCGGCACACGAAGCTGGCTGCCTGGCCTGGGCTGGCTGGTGTAAATGGTGGCCCTCAGCCACCCCAACCCCCACCCAACCCCTTTGCAACAGGGCAAGTACAAATGCGCGGGAAACGATTTATGCAGGCAAATAAAACGGGTCGTTTACGGTGCCGGTTTGAGCACTGCGAACGAGATTGCACTTAGGTGCAACGCATGTTTTCATATTGCCTTAGAACTGTTTAAAATACTTCTAAAAAAATCGATAGTTTATAGCTTATTTAGCAGATAAGCAAGCTCGAACTTTGTTGCGATTTTGTTCAATTTTGATGGAGAAATTTATTGAATTTTATTCTCAATTTTCGATTAACGATTAACCCACTGTATTAAGAAGCAAGAAGCAAGAAGAATTCTCTCAAGACATGACAAACAGAGCGTGAATAATGCATTTAAAAACGTTTTCTGTGCAGATTGCATACATTAAGGCTGATCATGTGCATTAACGCCTAAAAGTATGCAATGTGCAATACAAAATCGCATTGATAATGTATTATTTGCTAGTTTTATGCGTATTTACCGCTTATAAGCCGATAGTATGAAAACATTTCTCTTTATTACAGAGTGACGTTGAAGAATATGGATGACGTGCTGGATTAGTATTCACTTTAACTAGGTTACAGTCTAGTTTTTGCCATTTTAATTCGCAAACGACAATTCATACTTGTAGTCATATTTTTCCACAAGCCTGGTTTATAGTTTTCTACAAAATATAACGCAAATTATTATATTTAAATTATTATATCTTAATATTGAAGCATAAAATCTAAATGCACGTGATTCTTATCGATGGCTCACCACGCTCGCCCCGTGGTGAATGAAACAAAATAATCCCGCCGACCCGGCGACGACCCACGACGATCAAAGGCACTTCCGCGGGGTGCGTCACGCAATGCCACCCTCTGCGCCGGTGGAAGCGGAAGGAACGGCGGGAGGGGAAGGTTTCAAAACATCGTAAAGCGCATGTTTCGTTTGTGCGCCGGGAACCCGGCCGGGGCCAGGCGCTTGCATCCGCGCCAGATTCGTGTGTGTGTGTTTGCGCCTTTTCTTCTTCAGGGTCACGCACATGCACACACACACACACACACTGCAGCCTCCACCGGGGGGAAGGGTGAGTGAATTTATGTCCAAACCCGGCCGGCGGGGCCCACCAAGAGGGAACCGGTGCGGATTAAGCGAAAGAGCGATCGAACGAATCCGGCACCGGCCGTTTCCTTCTGCGCCGGCACGATTAACCGTGTTTTTTTTCTCTCTCTCTCTCTGTTGTCCTTTTCGTTTCGATTTTTACTGCTCTTCTCATTATTTTGATCGGAACCCCCCCCCCCTCCCCCTTCCTCGGGTGGCTCCTCGGATATCGGACCGCGGGCGGAGGTCTTGGCCTCCGTGCCGTGGGGTCCCCGCGTTAAAGAGCGCGGCGCTTGCTGCGAAACCGAGATCAAAGTCTCGATCCGACGCCGTGTCTCCACGACGCGAAACACGACGCCAACGACGCCGGCCCGGGGTTTGTTCGTTTCCTTTCGTTGGGGGATTTTTTTTCTTCTGCACACATACACTCCTTTTCGCATCAAAACTGTCCTTAGGACGGTGTAGGAAGGATGCAGGTGGGATGAGAGCAGGAAAAAAACTCGTTCAGCTAAGCGCCCGTCGCCGAGAGCGGTTTATTGGAAGAGAGTTCCTTTATTTTATTATTCGGGTTCCCTTTTTTTGGGGGCCGCCTTTCGATTCTATAATGCGGAAATTCGGCGTTCTCGTGCTGCCATAATCCTGCTCCTGCCGTGGACTGTATCGTGTTACACCGATGGGACAGGGAGCCTGCTTTGATGTATCTCTTGACCAATTGATCTGTCTGTGGAAAGTTTTCACCCTAGAGAGTTAATTTTGAGCACACAGATTTTTGTCGCGTAATGATTCAATCGTCGAGCAATGCTATCTTCTATCTGGTATCGTATATAGCGCTAATCCACTGCCCAAGCAGAATACACGCGTAATCCTCTGTTCCCAAGCGGGCTTTATAGCACCTGAGCGAGCGTTTTCTGATCGATCGCACGCTCGCACGATCAATCAATAACGATCGTGAGCGAGTGTTTCAGAGGATTTATTCGTAATAAATGATACGTCAACCGGCTCGCTTCTCGAAGTCCTGAAGAAATGTAGAACTGCTTCGGGTCATTTATCACCCCCTCCATTAATCGGACACTTGTATGTTCTGGCAACCCGCCACATGCTAAGACAGGCGTCCCGAGAGGCGAGTGCGTTTGACCGTAAAGTTGAGCCGTGCGCCCAAGGTCAGCGTCGCCCGAATATGACCTCGAAGAAAAGGCTAATGAGCTGCCGCAATAAGTAACGAAAACACTAAACAAACAAACATAAATTACCATTAATTGCCACCCCGGGTGCGGTGTGTATGTGTGTGTGCGTCCAACGAAAAAAACCCTCACACACACACCATTTCGGATGAAATGTCGCTTCCGTTTCTCGGACCGCGAATTCGCTGCCTTCGCTTGGCCCTAATCTTCGTCTATTAATCAATAGGAGACAAAACGATGAAACCCGGCCCGGGGGCAGGTGCCCGGGTCTGTTCGCGATCGGACCCGCGCGATAAAGGTGATCCTGGTGATCGTGTTTCGATGTTCGTACGGGGCAAAGGCCGGACCGGGCCAATTTGCTGGGTGGGAATTAAAAGCTCGTCTGTCACCTTAAAGCTAACCGGCGGAACCGAGCTGGGAGCCGAACTGGGTTGCGCTAATGCGCCCGTATTACCACCAATTAAAGGGTAGTTGAGGGAGGAATGTTAATCGTACTGTTAGTTTTTTTAGATTCCGAGGGAAAGATGTTGTTTGCTCTAAGAGTTTTTATTGTAGCAAATTAAACAGCATTTTCAATTGAGTTGCTGATGTTTAGGGATTTTTAAATATTTTTTTTTGTGTTTTTCGATACATTCTTCTTAAACAAATACTTTGAGAGTCCATTTAGAAATATTTTCTGTCCATGGTTGTGCTCTTGAAATTATTCAAAAAAAAACTATTACTTTAAATTAAACGTATTCCATCCAATTAAATGAAATGGGATCAACATTGGTGACAACCTTCGTAGCACCGAATGCCTCCACCGAAACCTCACACCGATCGAAGCGCACGGTTTAATGATCACATCATGATTAATTTCGGGTAGTTTGCGTTCGGGTGTAACGTTTAGCAAACATGCAAACACACACACACACACCCCCCCTCCCCACTGCGCGTGCATCTTCCTCGAAACAATATCAGCACGGTTCTCACGTCGTGGCGAAATCGGTTCTTCCTTTGGCGTATCGTTAGCCGGTCGGTTTTCCTTCCACCGTTTTGCCTTGGCACATGATTTGTTTCCCTTTTTTGCTGCGGCGGCTGCTGCTGCTGCTGCTGCTCCAGTGACCAATGAGCTGTTCAATTGTTTCCAGCGGAGAACGATCGAAACGTTTCTCGATCGCAGACGCTTTCGGCGTGGCGCTTGTTGCGACCAAAGGGAACAAAAAAACAGTTCGTTGAGGTTTATTTGTTTACTGCCTCTTTCCTTCCGTTCTGTTCTGTGTGTGTGTTGTGCTGCGAACGGTTAATAGGGCTGCCCTCGGCCCCCTCGTTGACCACCCGGCGACGATGGCGATGTATCCCTAGCTACCGTTTAGCCGAAGCCGTTCGCCTTTCGGAGACCCGGAGTTGTTTTACGGACGCTCCCGCGCCCCCTACATCCCAATTTAATTATTTTATATGAAAATGGTGTAGTTTTTACGATTGTTGTGCAGCAGGCGGTTCGTTCCGTTGATCTTTGCTTTGCCCCGGGACGGGTTTCGTTTGTAGTGTTGTCGTACCCGGCTGCGTTTGGATTGCTTTGCACTGCTGCTCTCCTTTATGGGCGCGTTCCGTTCGCGTTCATTGAGAGATCACCGGGCTGAGATAGCGGGGTATAGAGGGGTGGGGGACAAGGAGGCGCAAAAGGTTAAACGAAACATTGCCACAATTGCACACGGCGACCGGCCACGGTTACATGGGCCAGATTAATTAGTCCTCGGCGTCTGCGGCGCCCAACTTCCCACCGCGGTTTGGGTGTGACCTTGTGGGGAGGAAGAACAGGAAACAGACGTTAATAAAAAAAACGAAAACCAGCCCGAACACCGGATGTATAAAACTGGCGGCTCCCAGCGGAGATGAGCTCTTCGCACGACGTTAATTAAACTGTAGAAGACACTCCGCTGGGGCTGGTTCTAGGCGAGAGAGGCTGTGATTTGAAGCAGGAATTTTAAAATATATCATCCCCGAGCTGGAGTACTCTCCAAACAAGTCACAGATATCAATAGAATATTCTAAAGTCCAAATCCAATAAAAAAAACCTGAGGAAATGCTTACTTTTCATTCCACTCCCACTTCAGTTGCATAGAGTCCACAAGGAGAACAGTTACGTACAGCCTCATCCCACGCACGGTACTGGTTCGCTTTGATCCCGTCGTGTTTTATTCTCTCGTTAGTCGCTACTTCCTCGCTTCGATTTTTTACCCTCGCACACTGCGGTCGTATTCAAATCAGGTGTATCGAGCCAAACGCTAAACCAATCCGAGCGAGCTGGTGGTTGTCGTTGCGTTGAAGCGATGGATGTGTTTCCGCCAGGAGCTGTGGGAAATGAAGGGCAGCCCGTGAATTAAATCGATCTCGAAAGGTAACAGACCAATGCGACATAAATTGAATGATTCAGTGGCGTATAATTAACTAGGATTTGAATAATTCTGTTTGAGTTTTTGAAGAAGTGCATCCAGTGAAATCTGATGTTGTAATTAGGCTTAAAGAATATCCGGATTCACGCAGTTCAGATATTGATTACAGCTTGTGGAGTGCAAAATTTGCCACAGAAACCACTAATACATCAACGATGCCTCGAGTGAACATCACCAACAGGAGATACGAAACATCAAAACTTTAGAAGGACTTCGAAATCTAACATCTTTTCAATGACATTATCTGATGGATCCCATAACCAATACTGTTCCATTTTCAACACGATTTTCACATATTTCACTCAGTTTTTTTTTGTGAAAAAAAGGAAATATACTTCAAAATGTGTATTTTTTTAATCGTTCATGAGAACGCTAGTTCCACCACCTGCCAGGAGATGGCGCTACATAATCATAGTTGCAGTCGATTGAGTTTATCTGCGGTTTCTGTGAAGTATGCTTGATAAATGAGTAGTTCTTTATAAATATGATTAAATTTAGTACGTTTTTCGTGTTCACTTGCTTCCACAAAATATTTTTATTTTCATTTATTCGATTTATGACAGTATGCTAACAATGCTGCTTGGCTAAAAGCAAGTAAAACCTCTCCAAAATTAAATGAACCTTCACGAACGCTTCACATGGCTAATTTAACGACATTCTGTTCCATTTAGCTGCAACCAGGAAATGAAAGTTTGTGTATGCGCTGTTCTGCCGTTCGGTTCTGAGCTGAGGACAAAAAAAACACACACACAGAACGATCGTTATGTGGTACGTTCCACATAGCCCACCCACCGGAAGACACAAATAAACTTATCCACCCCATGCATCGATCGTTAAAACGCGGTGACAATCATTAGCAAACCGTGCGCATGTCGGGTGAGCAGCGAAAGAAGAAGCGAAAGAAGAAAAAAAAGCCCAGCTCCAAACGAATGAAGAAACACAACTAAGTGGCATTAGTTGGCCGTTTTGTCGTCGGTTCCACACACGAGCGGTTCGCGCGACTCGGGGCCGCAAAACGCTGTGTTTTGTAACAATTTTCGCTAAATGGGAGTGTCATTTGCTGCCAAACTGTCGGCCGCTGTCGTCTATTTGTCGATCGGCTTATCGCGCGCCGGGAGGAGGGTGCAGAACGGATGCAAATAGCTGCAGGGGAAAATGGGAAGTGTAGCTAATGTGTTGACAGTTGCCTTCATGCCCTAATTGCCGTCGCTTCAACGATTTTTGTCCTATTTTTGTATATTTTTTGTAATATATAGAAGATTTTCTCTCTCTTTTCTACTATATTTGATTAAAAAAAACGAAACAAGAACGTCTCGACACACTTAAACGTTTTCGCAGAATAGAAACCTACCTGCACGTACACACACGCACTGTCTCCGGTGGGAAATTGCTCGTGATTTAGCTGTCCTTCAGTCGTCCGTTCCCAGGCAGCCCGGTGGCCCAGATAGTGGGTCAGATAAGATAAGCGCTCCAGCGCTCGACAGGGCGTCCTGGCCCTCCCCCCACCCGGGCGTCGGTGCGAAGCGCCAGTGGCCAGACACATACCCCACCGAAGCTCACTGATGATGGGCGCTTATGATGATGATTAATAACATTAAATTACATCCATTAATAAAATTGAACACAAACGACGTGAGCACGCACGCACGCACGCACGGACGCCCTTCCGCGTATGCGCATGTGATACGCGAGCTCGTTCGGTGCGGTTTGCCCTCCATAATGGGGAAAATGTGATCACCACCGGCAGCAGCAGCAAACACCACCTACGTGACTGAACCTCCCCGCGCTAATGCGTTTTCGGGTGGAAGCGGCGTAAAGAAGCGAAACAAGATAGTTTGGTCGTTCGCATCGGATGATGGCCCGATGTCGCCGACCACTTTCTTCCCCGTGTGCTTTCTAGAGTGATTTCGTTAACGTTTTTTAGTGCCCGGCGCTGCCGCACGGAACGCATTTCTGTGCCGTATTCGTGGTACAGAGGCGAAGGAGAGAGTGAAAAAAAAACACATACACGCGCGCATCGATTGAGAATCGTCACGCGACCCGCTCCTAACGACTTGTAACGCTCGTTTACTGGTTTCCTGGTTGTCGAGTGTGGATGTTTTCCTCTTTTTTATTGGTGTTTGTGTGGGAGATATTGTGGGATATTGTGTTGTGAATGTTGGCGCTTCGTTTCCCAAGCAAGAACCCTCTTCCGGTAGGTGGGTTCTTGATTTCGGAATACGCTTTAAAAACTACTCTCGAACCACCCAATATCGTTCAATATCCGTTCGGTCCGGGAAGGATTAAAGTAAATCAAAATAAGGCACTTATTAGTTATTGATAATCTCTAATAGTCTACCGACAAATTCTTGCAACCAAAAGCCAACCGGATACATCTTTATGGCTTCGGAGAAATGTTAAAAAACTCATTTAAAATAAGAAAATTAAGAGTTATCAACGAATAACTGAAATAACTTCTATCAATAATACTTCTGAATTATGAAATGAAGAGGACTTTTGAGCAAATATTTGCAGGATTTGAAACAACGCGTTGACGAAATGTTGAAACTGAGCGATAATGGTGTTTTCCATACCTAATTTCAACCACAATAACCTGTAGAGTTAACCTTACTTAAATACCTTACTTAAATTTCATTTTTATATGAATAAATCTACATCATTTGAAAGCACAAAAACACGCAAATTTCAACAGAACTCATCTGAAAAGAGATAAGAAATGAATGAAAACAAATAATAGCAGGTGATAAACACTTGGCAAAGTAAATAACTAACAAATTAAGAATTGTATTCTACGTTAAGGTTTTCAACACTATTTTGAGCTCATGAGACAAAAAACATTGATTTGTATGTCCTTGAACTATTTTGATTTTTTTTAAATATCAGTACAAGCTAGTGAGCAAATCTACCGTCCTAAGTGTGTGCGTTCGGAACCCGACGGGAATTGAGTTCGATTAAACGAAAGCCGACCGAAGTGCATTCTGCACGGTCACCTACCTCGGTTATGTATCTGTCACCCATTGAGGCACCATGCACGCCCCAGACCATCAGCATCCTCAACAGCTAATGAGTTAAGACATGGGTGGTAAATACAAAAAAAAAACACACAAATCAAGGGTGTGTTTTGTCACCCTGTCCTTTCTAGTCGCCGCAGCTAAATTTGGCTCCGGGTGCTGATGCACTTAATTAGCGCACGACACACGCGGGCACTTGTGTGTTTTTTTGCTTTTTTTGCTCGCTTTCTAAACGCGTCAGGTCTCGCACACATACACCCCGACCTGCACTGTGTGTGCGTGCGTTTTTTTTTTGTCGCTGTGGTTGTTGCTCGCATGTTTGATGCATATTTGGCTGCAGGCTGTCTCCACCATCGCCATCGGTGCGCCCCGCGACCGAAACTCGATACGTGTGCAACCCAGCACACCTCGGTCCGCCATTTCGGTTTCGGCGATGGCGGCGACGGCGACTGCAATGGTTTCCACACTTGTGCGCTAAAGTTTCCTGTCGCGTTTCACGTTCTTTGCTCGAAACCGGCGAGCACCTGAGCAGTTCGCACTGCAGTCGGTGCAGTCGGTCAAATGACAGCAAGCCCAACCCGAGCACCGACGCCATTTTAGAGCGCACGGAAACGCGCTGTGTGGTGTGGGAAATTGTGGCAGCCAGGGCCCATATGCACCGCGTGCACGTGCTGATTACGATGATGGCGTTTGCACACCGTGCCCAACTACAAAGCCTCCATAATGCTTCTACTAATGTGTGTGTGTTTGCATACGCATGCAGTTCACATCCTTCGCCGTGGACTACAATCGCGCCGCAAGGACTTCCGCGTTTTCTTAC
>KZ067785.1:6329-18197 GCA_002091845.1 Anopheles cracens | reverse complement strand
TTAATGTTTTAAGAACTTGTTGTGACTTTTGTGATATTTTGATGAAAGTTATTGTCTCCCTTAAATTTCTGTATTGCGTACCCTAATATTAAGCGCCTAGTATTAAGTACGTGTTAAGCCATATTCTGGCGGACATTGTTGATACAAATAAATAATACAATCCGTAATATAACTTGGAAAAGGTGAAGATACGACATGTCTTTTCCACCCATTTTTTCCAAATAAATTGAAAACTTGAAAGGACACATGAAAGTGATGTTCTACTAAGTTGGAGTAGATGAAACAATACATATTTTTGGGATTTTCTCATATTTTAACAGACAGTACTAATATTTTTTTGCAATCTACAAAAGTGTTACACGTAACCCAGCTTGAAGCCCTCTTACGGAACTATTTTTTCCGTGACAAACAATCGTTTTAAAATACGTAAAAAATGTAGGCAGTTTCTAGCGACTTAGAATACTGTCATCATATTTTTGAATGATTTTTTTCTATATTTTTATGATTTTTATACATTTTTTTTCTTAAATTAGAACTTGGAATATTCCTCAAAATCGCTCTTAAAATCTCCATCGCTTTGGGAACAAGCCCTTACTTCTGGTCCCTTCAGCCTCTAGAAAGCTTAGTAGGGTAGATAGTTTCTCCAATAAGAAGTTGAGTTGAAATTGATTTGGCTTCTTATTTGTGATGTACAACGCACATATGACCGATTATGTCCATTTGTTCATAATGGGAGTCGTAAAAAATCATAGGCTTTAAAAACCCGCTAATAACTAACTATCAAACTATCGGATATCCGGAACGCAGTGCAACTGCACCGCGTGCAATGAATTTCGAATGAGCACTAGAGCGGGCACCTACCTAGAGTCTTAAATTTGAATTTCAACCCATCGGCATCCCGCCCAAATGTTCGATTCGGTCGGACATGAGTAATCTTCCCTAATAACCGATTTATGGGCGGCGGCAAATGCGCACGCGGTAGCAGCCGTTTGATGTACCCCTTTGTGCCGGCAATGGGGCCGACCGCAGGAACAAACGGGTAAAGAGGCAGCGGACCGCTCATATTACAGCATAATGCACACCGGGCACCGAGCTGACGGCACAGACCATCGTCGAGGCATAGATCTTTTTTGAGATTAGGCTTCCGAACCACACGGTACGGGTCAAACGACCCCATAACGGCTATGTCACGTGTGTTTAATAATGTATTCGACTGTTTTGACTTTAACATAAGTGTAAACACATTCAAGGAACGACTACGATTAATGTTTTAAGAACTTGTTGTGACTTTTGTGATATTTTGATGAAAGTTATTGTCTCCCTTAAATTTCTGTATTGCGTACCCTAATATTAAGCGCCTAGTATTAAGTACGTGTTAAGCCATATGCAACGATGAGTAAAAAAAAAACAGAAAAATGCAATAATGAAGTGGACCGTTTGCTTCTAGTTAGGCATTTAAACGACTGCATGGTATTTTTTGCGGATAGTTTGCGTTTTATTGCTTGAACTCATTTATTTAGCACGTTTCCAGCATCGGCCGATGCAGGGCTACTAAATTAAAAAGCAGTATAATATAATATATATAAAAAGCAGTATATACTAAATTAAAAAGCAGTGGAAATATATTGATTATATTGGTTAACAACTAAATGAGGTAAAACACATTTCAAACTAAAAATAATCCTTCTATCAGCTCTGGAACTCAATTCTGAGGAGATACTTGATTAGGACTTTCCATGATGATGATTACTAGTAGACTTTAAGGTTGATTTTTCAAAAATGCAAGGCATCAAACATAAACATAAAACATAAAACATCAGAAGTGTTTTTTTAGTCATTTATAAATCTAGTTGGCTTTGCTATCTCATTGAGTCAATGTTTGTCACCAATACTGTCCACAATATATAAATATTACGTGTAATATAGGTGCTTAAGATGAAGAATTCCAATGCAATGTAATTGAGAATGTAGAATGATCCATCATTCTAGAACCAATTTGTTAGTCACTTAAAAGACTCTGGAACAAGCATGTTCTACATACACTAGCACGTTTCCAACATATCTTCAAAAAAGCTCATGCCTTAATCAGTAACCCAAAGCAACTAACTCTGTCTCTGGTACCCATATTTCCGTGTGAAATGAGCCTAAAAATGAGCTTATAAAGCGGTTCGGTTGCGTCCACCATTTTGAGCCACCTCCGAGACTCAACCGCCCAGTCGCATTCCTCCGCGACGCGTTCTAATTGAATTTTAATGATATTCTAGCCACCTTTCGCGGCGGCAACTGGCGAACTCCGCCACGCTCAGGCGCCTATTTGTCCGGCCGTTAATGGTACGGAACGGTGCGGCCATTGGCCATTGGCCGCTGCAGCTGTGCTGCACTTAGCACACGCGGCCACCGGGCGATAAAGGTGTGACCTCGGTGCGCGTTGATCCACGCCGGAGCCGGGAGTTCGGAGAGCGGAAAAAAGAAGGCTCTCCGCTAATCTCTGCAACCCTAGAACCTTGCCCCATCTCGTCCCGTGCACGGAACGCACTGCAATTAGTGAGCCTCGCGCAGAACAGAACTTGATCGCGCACTCCGTAACCGGCTGAGTTTAGCTGCTCCTGAACGTCTATTCTCTCTCTATCTCTCTTTCTTCGCGATGACAAAAAGCCGGTCTCGACTATAAAATTCAAAGTCTACAGAAGACGCAACGCAAACATAAACACTCGCACACACACAAATGACAATCAAAGGAGGCCGCTTGACCGGACCGGAGCCCGAATAAACCGTGGGATCTAATTACTGTGCCGATTGTGCAAATTGTGTGAGCAGCCGTTGTCGCCGCCAGCCCAAAAAAGCAGCACGCGAGATTAATTGCGCGCACTTGCTTAGCTAAACACGCTGGCGTGCCTCAGCCAGCCGAGCCAATATTTTTGTTTGCCGTTCCCATACTGTTGCTCCGCAGCGGACGAATGATGAGCTAATTGATTTTCGATATCTCGGCCGCATTTAAGCGCGGTTTGGCGCTGCGAACGGGTTACGCACCGCACCGGCCCGCTAACGAGACATTGTTGCAGCTAAAGACGGCGGTAAAAGATTGCTCCACGGCAAATGGGCCATTTCCGGGCCACCGGGCTAGGATGGGCGCCGTTGTCCCGGGTGGCTGTTTGATTAATGAAACCATTTGTTGCGCTAGGAGAATGCGGGACGGAGAACCCGTTTGCCAGCCCACCGGGAACACTTGGCGTGATGCGCTGAGCGAGCTGTAAGTGGCGGAAAGTGCGAGAATACGTGCAACGATGAGTAAAAAAAAAACAGAAAAATGCAATAATGAAGTGGACCGTTTGCTTCTAGTTAGGCATTTAAACGACTGCATGGTATTTTTTGCGGATAGTTTGCGTTTTATTGCTTGAACTCATTTATTTAGCACGTTTCCAGCATCGGCCGATGCAGGGCTACTAAATTAAAAAGCAGTATAATATAATATATATAAAAAGCAGTATATACTAAATTAAAAAGCAGTGGAAATATATTGATTATATTGGTTAACAACTAAATGAGGTAAAACACATTTCAAACTAAAAATAATCCTTCTATCAGCTCTGGAACTCAATTCTGAGGAGATACTTGATTAGGACTTTCCATGATGATGAGTTAAAATAATGAACACTGACCTCACGCAATGAAAGAAAGGCCGTAGGAACAGCTTTTATTACGCCTTTGTTGGTTCCACAGGAACAATCGTAACAAAAACTAACACATTGCTTTGTTTAAGCTTTACAACCCATTTTGTAGATAGGCTGTTGAAATAATGTGACCTCTTCCATTTGCAGTTGAGCTTTCTCCGGGCAAATGTGTTCTATTTGAAACTAAAATATGTATTTGATCGTTTTTTCTATTCAACTTAACTATCTTTATGAACTTTTTAAAAGAGTGTTCAAATCTTTTTACTGCATGATTAAACATTGTAATTTTTGTATCCTAATGGGAAGAAACTTGAACTAAAATCTGTGTTTTGTTATTTCAACAAGCAAAAGGAATTCAATTCAATCAATTCATACCTTGAAATGACACTTCTTCTATTTTATTTGTTTAAAATGTCTCATTTGTCAGCACTTCGTGCTACAGTGGGTTCTGTAGATATAGCACCAGTTGTTTTCTTGAGATAACTCAATCTCTATAAGTGTTAGATCCAATCAGTCTGAGTATGATTAGTCTTACATTATTATTGGAGATTTTATGAGCACCTCTTTTTCGATTTTTCTTCAAACACACCTAGAGAATCACTTTAAATTGATGAAAATCGATGTTTAAAAAGTACCTAAGAATGTTTTCAAATTGTTCTTCATTGTTCTTCAATTTGGAAAGGTTCAAGATTCGAGGAACAATATCTTATCGTTTTATTGATTTTTTAAACATCGACTACCATTCATTTATAGCTATTTTGTTTAATGTTGTTTTATTCTTATTGTGTTTCTTCAATATTTCACTACTTTGCCTATTTTGTTGGTTTATCATCGATTTTATTGAACAAAAAAAAGACAAATTTTCTTTCCTGTACAAATTTGCATATAAAGACATAAATCTTCCATTCTTGTTACGCCTCACGATTCAGTTTCCCATCCCTAAACCGTGACGCTCAATCTCCCACGGTGATACGGCGTACCACGGTGAGCTGCGGCCGTGACGCCGTTTGGAACGATGAGAGATGAAACGACTTCGCCTTTATCAAACCGATAAGCCTATAACCGTCGCCTGTCGAAGCCTTTCAGCAGCGGCGCCGTCGAATTGACGTTGAAGGTGATAGTGGGCAAACCTGCGGCGACTTCTTGCAAACACTTTTCGGGCAGGGCAAACCCAAACTACGATGTGGAAGGGGAAAAAAACCCGTGCCGAGGCGACTTATCAGCTCGGTTCAGAAGGCCTCCGGGGGGAGGCAGTATTGGGCCAGAACAGAATTAAATGATGTCACGCCACGCCACCACTACTACTAGCAAACGACATTAACAAACACCGCAAAAAACACACACACATCAAACGGCCCAGTGCCGCGGTCGCCCATCGACCTCAAACGGCGTCTTTGATGGTTCTGTCGAAGGTTAAAAAATTAACGGAATGCTCCTGTGTGTGTGCCTGTGTGTTTGTGCGCTTATTCACATACGCAAGCCTTAAAGCCTTGATCTTGAGTAATTTGGGTGGCTTTATGTTTCATTTCTTCGCTTGCCTCCGAATGAAGTCTCCCGAACGGATTCCGTCGCCTCTGCCTGCTCCACCCGTTAATGGCGCTATCACTGCACTCTCTCTCGGGATGGAAGGCGAAGCTTTCGCGACGTTTTTTTTGCTGTTCTGTGCCTCCGGGACCGCGGCACGATATGTATATAGAGAGATACATGTATATGGAAATAACCAGTAGCTGCCAGCGAGGCGATAAAAGCACTAATGAAACGACGTTTTATTCTGCTCCCGTCGACGGCGTTCATTCATTTGAGCTTCGGGGGCTTTTCTGAATATTGAATTGTTTGGAGGCTGTCTGGAGCAGGCGAAGCAAAGAAGAGTAAAAAACAAACTTTTTTTTTGGAAAGCTAGTTGGACACGGCAGACCACACGGGACGCTCGGGAAGCCGAACTGAACGTACCGTGCGCCTTCCCGTTGGCATTTGGTGGCATTCGATAGTAAATAAATTGTCCAATCAACACCAAACACCCGTTTGCCGCCGTGTCAGCGAGTCTGTACCCAGTGGAGATTTTGGTGCGTGCTTGTGTGCCAGCCCCAAAATTCACATAAAACATTTATTACCAAACTAGCATCGCGTGCGTGATCGAAACGATCTTTGCTCTTGCGAGCACGAAACAGACCCTATAAAACTTTAGCCTTTTCCTCGCGGTCTTTATGCCTCCACCGCACGGAAACTGTTGCTCGCAAAACGGCACCAAACTGCACGCGGGACATAAAAATGTAGCCGAAAGTCGGCCCGGATGCAAATGAGCTCCGTTTATCGGTTCTGTTCACCCGATCGCTTTGTTCCGATCCGATACGGAACTGCATCGGTGCAAACCTCCCATGGCACAGGTTATCCGCCCGTTATCGCACCGGGATCCATCCGATTTGCTCACCGCTCGGAGTTATTCCAAAAATGTGTGTTCCCGCTCTCGTTGTGTTCTTTCTTCAACCGAATTGTTTGTTTTATTCACACCGAGAGAAGGAAAAAAAACACGCACAATTTGCCACGGTGGCCCCGGTTCGGAGAAGTCAATCAGAATGGAATTCGAACGGTTCGGGCCAGCTTCGCGGAAACAATTAGCGGTGGGTTTTAATTAATTCAGGTTAACATTCTTGTTTTTAATTCACGAACCCGGGGGTACCTTTTTTCGAAGGGTGCGCTAATCGAACGGTTGCTTATTTCGAATTCAACTGTGACAATATATTATTGATGCGATGGTTTCTTGGAACAGAGGGAGAAGGCACCCTTTTACAGCTGCTTTTTTTATTTTTTTTATTTAAAAAAACATAGCAAGTACCTCAGGCATTTGTTTTTGACTCGTTTTGCTCCAATAGGGCCATTGAAGAAAGTGTTAAATATAGAGGAAAGGGATATCACACGAAAAAAAATCAAAGTAGGCATAGGAAACAATGTATTGCTGCCCCTCTAGTGAGTGGCGCCATCTCTCCGTAGATAGCTGAAGCTTGAATAGAAGAATTGGGAATTAACCAAAGATAATGCATTACTATTTGAAACATAAATAATTTGGATAGCAAGACACAATGAGGACAGTATTGGACTGTAGTAGCTCCATTTGGTATATAAAATCCTACCAAATTCCTTCTGGGGTTGCATTCTTAGGATGTACGGCATCAGAAGCTTTTTCGCATAAAGTCTAATTATCTTTAAAAAACTTCGGGCCCGAGTCTCCCAGCCGTTGTTGATCGTGTCATTTCTTTTTCCTCTCTCAATTCCAATCTCGGGCTTTCGTGCGTGATGATGACTACGGCCATCAGAACCATGGGTCCTTCCCGGCATTCCCACCGGCGCACTATCGCAGGTGTAATAAAGAGTGAATTTTGTTCAAAAATTTCCACTTTTTTCGTTTTTTTTGGAAAGCTAGTTGGACACGGCACGCTGGCGCTTCCAAGAAAACCGCCACCGCCAAAGCCTACCGTAAACACGCTTGCCTCTAACGAACTTGCTACAGTTGTTGCGCTCGCAAAATCGTCTCAAATTTGC
Organism: Anopheles cracens; assembly: GCA_002091845.1. Lineage (NCBI taxonomy): Eukaryota > Metazoa > Arthropoda > Insecta > Diptera > Culicidae > Anopheles > Anopheles cracens. The sequence continues at coordinate 10,989 of KZ067785.1, read as the reverse complement.
GTCGCATCCATCATAGGTCGCATCGGTTGGAGGCGACAACAAATCATAACTGGTGCAGCAAACAAAAAAAAAACCCCATCTGGAAATTTGTAAAAAAAATCGCACACTACGACGATCCCTACCGGACAAAGGAAGGCTCTCACTATCAGCGTGCCCAATCGGGGTAAGACTTTTCAGCTTTCGGTACGTGAGGAGAAGGTCTGGTAATAAAATTTGCCAACAATTTTCAAACGAATTCCAGCGCAACACCATCCGACGATCGCTAGACGATCGTGCACGGGTTTCAGTTCGCCCCGGCGTTGATTTATGCGCGTGCGCGCTTTTCGCGTTTCGCGACGCGTCTCACAGGGAGCGGGTGAAAATAAAATCTACACCACAGCCCGGGCACCGGACGGACCGGCGTATCGATAAAACTACCTAATAATGACGCGACCGGGTCGGGTGGCTCCATGTTGATGGTTATTCTAAGCTTATTAGAATATTTATACGCACCATAAAACGCTGAGCTCTGGCTCGGGGCCGATCGGGGAGGCTTTTCGCTTTCGGCGGGGAGGTGATCGAAAATTAAAAGATTATTAAGGGTATTAATGTAAGCCGTGGCAGTTATTTTATGCTCCGGGGAAGTTTTTTTTCCTCCCAATCATTCGTCGAAATCTTTGTTTCATTCGATGTGTGAAGGCGTGACTATATCGTTGCATCACATCAATTTTCAATCTGAAACTTCTATTGTGGGTCTATATTTGGGAAAGAAATGTTATTAGAGAGTAAAATTTTATAGTTGTTATCATATTTTACACATTTCGCTAAATTTCAATACTGTAAGTCAATAACTTCCATATCAAGAATCCATTTTGAGTCCACTGGATTGCTTTTGGCTTCAAAAAATGGCTCTTAACTATTTTATTAAGATAATATTTTTAATCCAATAACAAATTGTGTTAAAATTTCAAAAATTGTCAGGCTAACTTCTAACTTTACGTAACATAAAGTGTATCAAGTTAGTGATCTAGCAAAATCCTGAACTAAATTTAGGAAGAAAATTAAAAATTTACGAAGAATTTAAGAGATTCATCTTCGCACTACCAAGAAATTTAACTTCCTACGAAATAAAACAGATCTATTTCCAAACGGTCAGATCGTGAAAATCGTGTCCAAAAAACTATATCCAATTAAAACACAAAACCCCAAAAAACATAAAATGAACCTCATCGTGAAAGTTAGAATCGCTGGCGCTTCCAAGAAAACCGCCACCGCCAAAGCCTACCGTAAACACGCTTGCCTCTAACGAACTTGCTACAGTTGTTGCGCTCGCAAAATCGTCTCAAATTTGCGTCGCATCCATCATAGGTCGCATCGGTTGGAGGCGACAACAAATCATAACTGGTGCAGCAAACAAAAAAAAAACCCCATCTGGAAATTTGTAAAAAAAATCGCACACTACGACGGGGGTATCCGTTTCGCCCCCTTCCACGTTTATGATCCCAGTCGGAAGGATGGATTTATGAGAAACCTCCCGAAAAAAAAACAAAACACTGTTGATCCACAACAGCCGCCCGGTTTGTCTTAGCGCAGCGATCGTCGTAAATTAATTCGAGACATAAACGACAAACGATTCCTTTCGTCGGGGCCAGCGCTTTATGAGCGCGGCGTTTCGCGTTTCGCGACGCGTCTCACAGGGAGCGGGTGAAAATAAAATCTACACCACAGCCCGGGCACCGGACGGACCGGCGTATCGATAAAACTACCTAATAATGACGCGACCGGGTCGGGTGGCTCCATGTTGATGGTTATTCTAAGCTTATTAGAATATTTATACGCACCATAAAACGCTGAGCTCTGGCTCGGGGCCGATCGGGGAGGCTTTTCGCTTTCGGCGGGGAGGTGATCGAAAATTAAAAGATTATTAAGGGTATTAATGTAAGCCGTGGCAGTTATTTTATGCTCCGGGGAAGTTTTTTTTCCTCCCAATCATTCGTCGAAATCTTTGTTTCATTCGATGTGTGAAGGCGTGACTATATCGTTGCATCACATCAATTTTCAATCTGAAACTTCTATTGTGGGTCTATATTTGGGAAAGAAATGTTATTAGAGAGTAAAATTTTATAGTTGTTATCATATTTTACACATTTCGCTAAATTTCAATACTGTAAGTCAATAACTTCCATATCAAGAATCCATTTTGAGTCCACTGGATTGCTTTTGGCTTCAAAAAATGGCTCTTCACATTAACATTCGTCGCTCGCGCTGCCCCGGAACCTGCGTAATAGACACACCATAAAGGAGTTTCAATATTAATTTCATAATTTTATCATACAATCTTTCCGCGCGTGTCTGTCTCTTCCCGCCGTGCGCGATACACGGTGCGATTGGATTAGTCGCGATTGGATTCGAACGCAACCGTCATGAGGGTTGTTTTTATTTGTTTCTAGCTGTTTGCCTTCCTTTCTCCACCGGTTCGGTTCGGGGACGGTTTTATGACGTTTCGCCCTCGATTGATTTTTTACGATCCGGCCCCGGGTTCCAACTCCTTCTTGGACGGAACGGAATCGGCATTAAACGGGGCCCGGGAACGAGCGTATCGGTCATAAAAATATTGCTTTATTCCTGCCACGATCGGTTCCTGCCCCGGCGCAGGTTTCATCGTGCGATCGTGGATCTTCAGAGCGGGTTCGATCGCGGCAGGATTCGATTGATCGGCTTCAAAACATTCGCATTCTCACACGGCCGGCCGACCGAGCGTCTGATTGCTCTCGCATGATTAGAGCGAACACTGCTGCTGCTTGGGGGTATCCGTTTCGCCCCCTTCCACGTTTATGATCCCAGTCGGAAGGATGGATTTATGAGAAACCTCCCGAAAAAAAAAAAGACACAATGAGGACAGTATTGGACTGTAGTAGCTCCATTTGGTATATAAAATCCTACCAAATTCCTTCTGGGGTTGCATTCTTAGGATGTACGGCATCAGAAGCTTTTTCGCATAAAGTCTAATTATCTTTAAAAAACTATTAAATATTTTTCAACACTTCCTCGCTCAGGTGGCCCATCATCATCATCTTCTAAAGAAAAGCGGCACGATCGACTGTACCCCGATCAGCTAGCGTTATTTACAACATTGCTCAGGCCCGTTCGTGCAAACAAACTACTCCTCTTTATGCCTACTGCACCCTGCCGATGTTAATCAATAATTTACACCGTCGTGAGCGTCATCTTGGTGGTTTATCGTGCGCTCATGTAAAACACGCTCCAACGCCCAGGAGGTGTTTTTAATGAGACGCCCCGGCGCAACTCTTAGGCGCAACTCCCGCCATCACGTACTCCATCACGCACGCACGGCCAAACGAAAGCATTAACGCATGAACCGATTCGCTAGTACATCATCATCCACCCCACGGTCGGCATTTCGATAAAGCACCCGATCGAACACTGAAGCCGTAATGGTAATAACGTCGTTAAAAATCCCACCCGGTGCAGGCATTAGCGAATCGGATGACTGATTTCAAGCGTTTTTTTCTCTGTTCTTCTTGCTGCCTTCCTTCGGTTGCTTCTCCCGTGCCGGTCACATTAACATTCGTCGCTCGCGCTGCCCCGGAACCTGCGTAATAGACACACCATAAAGGAGTTTCAATATTAATTTCATAATTTTATCATACAATCTTTCCGCGCGTGTCTGTCTCTTCCCGCCGTGCGCGATACACGGTGCGATTGGATTAGTCGCGATTGGATTCGAACGCAACCGTCATGAGGGTTGTTTTTATTTGTTTCTAGCTGTTTGCCTTCCTTTCTCCCACCGAGGTGTGGGACATAATGCCGCGCGCGAGCTCATTAGCGTACGGCGGGCGAGGGTTGTCGAACCGATTTCGACCGTTTTCGGTGTGCGAAGTGCGATCGAATTTAGTATTTCGAACCGGTTCGCGCGTTCCCAGCGAGCGAAAACACACCGACCCGCTTAAATGGTAATTATCTAACGGAAGGTGGCAGCAGCAGCAGCAGCCACCCGGTTTTTAGTGGAACCGGTTCTCCTCTGGTGTGCGTGTGTGTGTGTATGTGCGTGTGTCCAGCACACCGTGGCTGGAGGTGGCAGCTGAGAAGGTACAAACTAATTAGTCCGATCGAGAATCGATAGACATGTCATCGCACACCGGTAATGAATCGATCCGTCAAAAACCACCCACCGTGGCACCGGTTGGGTGTTGTTGGTTCTGCTGCTGCTGCAACGTTCGGTTGACACGGGACAAATGGCGACACGGCTTGCGAGTACGGGTGGATGTGAATCGTTCGTGTGCCAGCGCAAGAGCGAGCGTGAAAGGTAGCTAATGAGAGTTTATGCTGCCGTTGAAAGGCATTCAGTTTGAAGCAGACGAACACGGTCCTTTCGTTTTTTTTCCAACCGGCAGCGATTATATGAAAAGATTTCTCATTCTTTGACGCCAATTGTGCATCGGTCTTCTTCGATAATTTAGTTCATAATAGGTTCCGTAACTTCAGAACCAAACGGTAGCGTTTTTGTTCAGTCAGTGCTTCGGTTTTGAGGGTTTATTCGAAGCGATTTTGTTTTAAAATTGTTCATATATTATAGTTTGTATTTTTGAATCCATTTTATCCATTTTCACAACCTTTATCGGTCAATGCTTTTGTATAGGATTTTATAGACGATTTATCC
>KZ067784.1:180560-195538 GCA_002091845.1 Anopheles cracens | reverse complement strand
CGGAGGATTCAATACCTTTAGCTAAAACGATAAAGGCGTCCTCCGCGATGACGGAACATATGTGGAAGAGAGGGAGAGAGAGAGAGACAGAGAATATATGTATGAGCGGTATCGAATAGGATTAAATCAAGCGATGCCGTGCCGCAAAAAAAGCAAAAAAAATCGGTGTCACTTTGACAATCGACGCCCTAATGAATGGAAATTTCGCGGAAAGCGTCTTCGCCATCTTCGATTTCCGGACACACCGGTATCGGGGTGTGGGAGCACCCGGCTGTAGGGCTCACGATCACGTCCAATATTATTTCTAGCATCACAAATTTTGTCCCTGCGCCCACCGTGCCCGGCTCCCACCTCCTTCCCGTGTCCCCTTGCTACACCCCTTTAGACGCTGCGTGAGATGCACCGCGGGTCTGTGCGCGGCGGCGGTTTAGTTGTTGTGTTCACAGGATCGCTTAATTGCTGTCCTCGGCCGTGGTCGACGTCGGTCATAGGGAGGCGGTCGCCGTGAAGGCCTGGCGTCGCTTCATCACCCGCGACTTGTGCAGCTCGCCCTTGTGACACGGCACGACCGTGCCCTGGCTGGCGGGCGGTTGCCGGGTGCCATTGTTACCGATCAGCGTGCCTGTGGGGGAGAGAGAAGAAACGAAAAACGAAACAACAATTAGATTAAAACTTACGAGTACAAAACAGAAAGACATGCATGAATATTTTTGTTTCAATTTTTTTCCCCCGTCAAAACATTAATCAAGATGGCCGTGATTTGTTTTTCTATGGTCATTATAGATGTTTCAATGTGTTTGTAACCCGTTCTCAATCATCTTTACAAAAAAGCCTCCTTTAATTGTATATACTACCGATATCACTACAAGGATCTATTACGATTAAGACGAAGCATTGCGGGGTCGATTAGTCCCGATCGAAACTCACCAAACATTTTGCTGACGGAGAACTTGCGCGGCTTGACCGGACGGGCCCGCGATTCCACCAGCAGACGCTCGAAGGCTTTGTAGAGGGCGGGCGTATTGTCTGCCACCGAGACCTCACAGAAACCGATCGCGTGTGATGCGGCCAGCGATGCTCCTTCCGTTTCTTGAACCTGGGCGAGAAAGAATAAAAAACAACAAAAAATCGAGTTATGTTTTATTTTATTTGGTCAAACAAATGCGAATTCTTTCCACCACGAGTCACCACCAGAAGACACCGGAAATTGGGTTAAGTGGTTTTCAATGTAACGCTCACGTTTGACTTGTAGATTCTTCCTTTTTGCACACACTCATCCCTCCTGTTCTGGCGAGTTTTTGATAAATACGTGCACACGCTAACCGCGATGCAAAATTAATGGAGCACGACCCCGGCTCGGTGGCGCTGGGGGGAGAAAAAAACTCCGGCAGGATTAGGATCAAAACAAAACATTAGTCAAACGTGCCGTGGCCGTGGGGCTACCCCATCAAAACCTGTTCCTGTCCCAGCACAAGACTATCGCGAAAACAAATTGGCCACCGATTGGCCGCCAGCCGCGTTTGGAGCAAGGAGCAAGCCAAGGTTAACGAACCGGCCTGTCACCGTTTGGTCGCCTTCGCGTGACATCTTAATCTGCGAATCTTCGGTCGGTGCGGTCGGAGGAAAGAAAACCTTCGCTCTCCCCGCTCGCCCATTAACGTTACCCATTCGAAACTGGGTCAAAACAGATAGCACCCCTGGATAATGTCTCGACGGGGGGGGATGGTTTCTTGCTCGCCTGTCAGCTCGAGTTGAACGTGTTTGAGGCGCGCCAAAAAGGCAGACGTGCGCGCGTGTCTGTGTGTCGGCCCGATTGGCATCATAATTAATTTCGATTAGCCACTAACAAGCTCGTAGTTTGCGCTTGTGTCGAGGACCGCCGAAACTGACATCGAGTGCCATCGGTGCCAGTGCTTTCGCAAACGCATGGCTGCCAAATTGCACGTGTTAATGAGACCTCTTCGGTGCTGCGCGAAACCTGCCGCACCGTGACTAATGAATGCGGGAACCCTGCGCGAAACAGGTGACCCAGGCAAGCCATTCTGGCTCACCGTTTCAAAACGAGGCCAATCCGGTTTTCGGCTCCGTTCGTACCCAGCTGGTGAGTTACCGTCCGACGTTCGACGAGTGCAACAGATCTCACTGCCACCGCGACTCGATCATGCACGATGCACATGCACGCCGATCACGCGATTCGCTTACCCTTCCGTGCACAAATAATCCGGCGTGTGGGGGGTAAATCGTGGGTTTGTATAAACAATACCGCATTCCGACAACCCACCCAAAACTTAGCCGCAACTGTCGGTGCTCCTTTTGTATGTGTGCAATATTCGCTTAGAATGCTAAATATTTATCTGCTGCATCTGAACGCGCTGCAACATTAATCATCATCGCTAACCGATCGTTTTACGATCCGCACGATTGTGTGTGTGTGCGACGTAATGGGTCGTTAAAACTAGGCCACGTTTGCAACACATTGTGTGGTTTTCATTTTTTTCTACTTGCATGAAGGCTTCTTCATCCAAACGATTATGTATGATTTATTTTTGGACTGTATGTACAAACTCCCAGCCGTGTTGAAACTGGAACCGATATCCAAAAATCCATTGACCCCTTGGGGAACGAAAAGCATAGAAACTTCATCCAGTAATTTCGCGGCCCGGACCACTTTACACCCAATCGATAATAGATTTATTTCACTCGAAGCGAACGAAAGAAAACCTCAGGGTAGTCAAGTGGTTTTTATTCCCTCACGAGAAATCGAAATTCCTCCCATTTCTTTCGCGATCATTGCGCGATCACGTGCTAAAAGCGGTTGAAAACGAAGCAATATTCCCGCTTTTGGAGACGATTCGGTTGCCAACTCCACCATTGTCTCGGGCGGGTGGCGTGCTCGAGCTGGCACCGGTGGAGGCGCATGGTGTTTTTCGCGGCATCACTAATAACTCCACCTGGCAGAACGGAGCATAGCGCATCGTATCGCGCATTCAACCCGACCCGAGTGTTTATGTAGTGCCGGGGGCGAACGGTGCGGGCTTGCGAACGAAATTGGCGAACGATCTGGAATCCCTATCGAAAAAAATGGTATAAACTTTCCCTCACAGAAAAACATCGTATCGAGTGTAACATTTCCATTAGGGGGTCCCGTCGCTCTGATCGCTACAACCCACCACTACGCGTAAGTGTGCATGAAAGTGATGACAAACAGTTCAACCGGGCGAAAAGGCCATCGATACACGAAAGTACACACGACAATGTCATCCTCCCTGCTGCGGAGCAACCCGGTCCGAGGCCCGGGTGTGACGAGAACCCTTGCTGAGTGATTGAATTGCGTTTGATCCGGGCCACGGTTTAGACTTGTGCAGCAGTGGGCTAGTGGAGCGCCATAAATCAATTTCAAACCCCCTTTGGAACCTGCAAAATCACTTCAGCTGGACAAGGAACGGCCTCCACGCGGTGGGATGCCGTGCCGTACTGCACAAGTGCATTCGGTCGCCGCGTGATCATCACGCTGCTATAGTTTCTCTTGGAGGGACACACACACACAGGCATGTGTAGAAAATGATCCATTCATTGCAAATATTTACTGTAGGCATCTTTTAAGCCGACATTTAACGTAGGTGATCAACGGATCGAACGTTGTTGGTAAACCAAAATCGTGTAATCAAGCGGCGCGAGCGGCGTAGTACACAGTCGGGATCGGAAATAAATACACATCCACCGGAGTATCGGCACGTAGACGGATCCCATTAATGCACGCGCTTGGCGCCGAAAGAGCGCAAATCGCATTTGATGTGAAAAAATACCCCTAAATTAGCTAGAAACCCACGTGCCTCGTGACTTTTACCTCTAAACGGCTTCACTTCCTGTAAAACGTCACACCGTTTATCTGCTCCCACTGCAACGAGAATGATTGAGTGCGTCGTAGAACTTTGGACGTTTCGCACCCATTAAAACACAAATACGCAACCCGTAAGCCCGCATACTGTAGTCAACAATGGCTCAACAACCCCACTTCCCGGCCCGGAATCAGAGCACAATCAGACGCAATTGTCCTGTTGGGAGTGGTGGCAAAATCCACAACAAATCATTTCACGGTTCTCTAGAATCTTTTCAAAACCATCAAGTCTACGCGCTTGAAGAACGCTGCACCGAGGAGATGTGGTCTCACTTCGGAAAACGCCGTCCCACGCACGATCCCAAGGAAACGCGCGATTGTTTGGCAAATAGGAAAAACTAACATCCGTCGCCATCCCGATTCCCGCTTGAAGGGCACGTTCAAGGTCGCTGTGTCTAGTATTGTATGTGTATTTTTGTTTATTCCGTAGAAGGACGAGATATAGCATGCTATAGTACCGCAGATGGGAGAGGGAGTATTATAACCTTAAAAAAACTACAACCCTCCTTTTTGTTCGGTAGACACTCCGTCTCATTACTCACCAGATTTTCCTACATTGACGTTCCCGAGCACGGCTATCCGCACGCGTGGTACGTTCGTTTTCTCCTCCGTTTTCATCGTGTCCGCGCTGGTTGGATCCGACGCTCGTACTAAAATTCCTCTTGCACTTTAAACCACACGAATCTGGAAAGAGAAAAAGAAACGCCGATTAGTGTTGATTTCATGGAAACAAAGTGGAAAAAAGTGACATTTGTCGCCGTTTGCGTCTGGAAGCAAATAAACGACGAACAAAACGCATCTCAGGCCACAAAGATAACGACGGCAATCGGAGAAGAAACGCAAATAATCACCACAACCCAGCATCGTTTTCATTGCCAACTGCACGTGTTTGTCGGGTAGCAACCGCAGCTATCGCACAACCGAAACGTCGTCAGCAGCAAGGATGGATCCCACGAGAGAAGCGTGTAATTAATTTTCCATCCTCACTCAGGGCTGTTTCACAGATGCGCCACGCCGTTCCGCCCACCACCCGATTGAGGTTACCTCTACCGATACGATCGAACTGGGGTCGGAAAGATTTCTTTGCGCGAAACGTGCTTCAGAAGTTGAAAATGTGCATAAAACGTTTGACCTAATTCCCAATAATTTCATGCGTATCTGCGGGCAGATGGAGGCGCCCGGTACGCCCCACGCCGTGACCGACTTTGCGCTAAAAAGCAATCATATTAAACAATCCGAAGCAAGCTGGGGCTGGGCGGCGAAATGGGTTGCCCATTTCAAAACCTGCACATCATGACATTGGGCTTAAAAAATGCACGCAAAACTCGTCACAAGCATTTACCTTTTCCTCCTACTCGAAGGCAGCGTCGCGAACACGTGCTCAATTATGCGTTCCGGTTTGAGCCGCACGCTTTCCAAATTTCATGGAAAACACGAAAAGGTTCGAACCGAGTGGAAAAATACACGAACGAAAAGCTTCTGCGACAAACAACCCGGGGTAACGATTTTCCCAGCGTGGGCTCCGCTTACGCTCAAAAGTCAAGGTATCAGAAAGCAACACCGCGTGCTACTGCGTCGAGTGGTTGGAAACGTGCCGACAACGTCACGGTTGCCTAGTGACGTCATCTCGGTAAACTTCTCACACACAGCCACGTATGCTGAAGCACCTCTCCGGATGGCATTTGCGAAGAGTGAGAGAAGATGACCGCGAAGGCATCTCGCGTAGGTGCGAGATTTCTCATATTTTCAAGAAAATAATGTTTATCACTCTACATTACAGTGCAAAAAATTCGTCTCCGCCCCCAACGGATGCACGAGTTTCGCTCACGAGCCGCGAAATAAAAGCAATAACGGAAACGCAACCGTTTTGAGGCGCTATCAGTGTGAGCGAAGTGGAAATCTCAACCGAAGCGGATAAACAAACACAATAATCCAGCCCATCCAGTCGTGTCACGTGCGATTGAGAAAGCTGCTGCGTAGGCAAAGCCGCAAGCAATCGTGATCAAATCGGTCAACATTATTCTTCAACCGCAAACAAAAGCCCGCACCCGGGCGAACGCATCGAAAACGTGCTCTCTTTGTGGAACGTTCCAGGCACACTCACGCGTCCCTGGTATCATTAGTCTTAATCCCGGCCGGACTAGCGAGTCGGCAAAGTCATGTGTGGTGCAGGTGAGTGTTATTAGAGTCCCGAGGTAGGTTTATCATATCCATTCGGTCGGGTTTCATTGTATCAATGCTTCGGAACGATTGAAAAATTAACTAACCATTGGAGGACACACCGGCTGGCGTCATCAGAAAGCTGCATATTGTACTCTCGTTTTCCTGGAACCTGGACTGTGCTACACGTGAGACGAGACATGGTCTCCTTAAATGGTCCTCATCAACATTCTTTCCGGTACCCATTACTCACTGGATGTTTTGGGAGAAAATGAGCCGGTTTCTTTTCGTCAATTTATCCACCGTGTCTTGGCGTTTTCATCGAAAACGAGATGAATACGTAGAACTTTAAAATAAAACCGAAAACAACACTCCACACAGATCAAACGGACCACGGACCGGTTCAAAAATAAACCGTAGCGTGGAATGCGGTTCCGATGTTTGATGAGCTCGCAAATAAAAGTTGATCAACATGTCATGCCCGCCCGCGCGATCATCTTCGAGATTTCTCATATTTTCAAGAAAATTATGTTTGTCACTCTACATTACAGTGCAAAAAATTCGTCTCCGCCCCCAACGGTTGCACGAGTTTCGCTCACGAGCCGCGAAATAAAAGCAATAACGGAAACGCAACCGTTTTGAGGCGCTATCAGTGTGAGCGAAGTGGAAATCTCAACCGAAGCGGATAAACAAACACAATAATCCAGCCCATCCAGTCGTGTCACGTGCGATTGAGAAAGCTGCTGCGTAGGCAAAGCCGCAAGCAATCGTGATCAAATCGGTCAACATTATTCTTCAACCGCAAACAAAAGCCCGCACCCGGGCGAACGCATCGAAAACGTGCTCTCTTTGTGGAACGTTCCAGGCACACTCACGCGTCCCTGGTATCATTAGTCTTAATCCCGGCCGGACTAGCGAGTCGGCAAAGTCATGTGTGGTGCAGGTGAGTGTTATTAGAGTCCCGAGGTAGGTTTATCATATCCATTCGGTCGGGTTTCATTGTATCAATGCTTCGGAACGATTGAAAAATTAACTAACCATTGGAGGACACACCGGCTGGCGTCATCAGAAAGCTGCATATTGTACTCTCGTTTTCCTGGAACCTGGACTGTGCTACACGTGAGACGAGACATGGTCTCCTTAAATCAACATTCTTTCCGGTACTTATTACTCACTGGACGTTTTGGGAGAAAATGAGCCGGTTTCATTTCGTCGATTTATCCACCGTGTCTTGGCGTTTTCATCGAAAACGAGATGAATACGTAAAACTTTAAAATAAAACCGAAAACAACACTCCACACAGATCAAACGGACCACGGACCGGTTCAAAAATAAACCGTAGCGTGGAATGCGCTTCCGATGTTTGATGAGCTCGCAGATAAAAGTTGATCAACATGTCATGCCCGCCCGCGCGATCATCTTTTTTGATTGTGGAATGTCTTGAACGACATCTTTTCCTGATCATTTCCCATTGTTTCCGGGAAGGGAGAAAAACATCTACACACGCGCATACACGTACATACTGCTCACCTGTCGCTGGGGGTAGATTACTTGCTGAAATTTGGGCCCGCCTATGATTAATCGCCACTCTGCGCCCCTGCTAATGACGATGTTCGCGCGAACGCCCGCCGCATTCCTGAAGCGCATTCCCGAAGCGGAAGAGACGGAACGAAGCAAAACCCCGAACTGCGACGCAATTTGGGTGTGATTTGATTTTTGTTTTGTTTTTGCTCTTGCTACCAATAGCCGCGACAACACGGCGACGATCGTGGCTTTCTGTGGTGTGCGAAATTTATGCGAATACCATAAACATAAACAAACGCACCGGTTTCCTCGGGCCGGTGCAGTTTTGATACCACCCAGTGGCTGGGCTGGTGTGGACGCGTCGTCAACACGCGACAAAGTCTCACTGGTGGTGTCGTTTCTCTTTTTCTGCGATGTTTCGCTTGATCGGCCGTGTGTAGGAAAACCATGACAACAAAAAACTTCGTCACCGACTGAACGGGCCCCCCTTGCGCACAATATAACCAGGATAAAAAAATACATTTCAACCGGATTATGATGCTATTTTTAACCACAAGCGAAAAGAAAATCATCAAGACGACAAGATTGTGTTTACTCAAGCAGAACAAGCGGCAAAAAGAAGTGGTTTGTAGCGTTGTTCTTGTTAAGTTACTCTCGATCATATTACTAGGATGCTCCCCGGCCGCATTTCAACCGATCGAGTCATCACCCTACCAGCCTGCTCAAGCCGGCATCTCGTTTCCCGCTTTTCGTCAATCGAAAGAAACACTTCACACCTAGCAATAAAAAACCTACATGAAACGAAAACACGACAATCGCCCGTTCTGGATCTCCCATCACCGTGATTGCGTGATGATTAAAGGATGTGGACCCACGGCACGGCACATTCCAACGAATGCGTATCGTATCATGCTCGCAGTTTTCATCACCTCCTTATGTTTTAAACTGACCACTAGGTAGAAAAAAAAACAAAATCGCAAATCAAAACAAAAACTAGTGAACCGCCTGTCAACGACCGCATCATTATTTTTTAGGACCCAATCCCATCTATTTCGTCCGTCCGACGCCCGATCAACCCTATCGCGGTACCGATGGCAACCAGCCAACGACCCCGTCAGGCCAGCGAGTTCCGGGATCCGGGATGTCGCTTTTTTCATACTTTTGCGAATGCGAAAGGATGTCCACCCGTGTGAGGAAACAAATTGCTCCGGCGGTACGGCCATTAACCTAGTTTTTGGAACAACTTTGGCAACTGTTCATCAGCCGATCAGTTTTGCGGCCAAATAATGCTGGCGTGTGCGTGTCACTTTTAATGGTTGTTTTTTACTGGGAAATTGTGTTTTTCTTCTGGGCAGTTTTAACACGATCGAAACGCATACTTTGGGGCGTAATATTGGCAACCATTTGCTGCACTGATGAAACGATAAAGTTTGTTGCTCTCAGGGAGTTTGGCAGCGGAGGGTGATTGTGTTGGTAACATTTTTCAGCTTCACGAGCCAACGTGACTGGGATTGTGCCAGAAGAGCCTAGATGCATTTTAAATTAATTATTTGGACACCCTAACCCTAATTTTAAATTCAAATAAAATTAACCAAAAGCCTGAGTATCTCTTGTTAAAGTTAGTTTTTATGCTGATTCATGAAAATTCATGAATTTTTTCATAAATTATACTTCTTTAAGTTAAAAGTTCTTTCTAATTTTTAGGAACTGGAACTTCATGCATCCTTAAGGATATATCAAAGATATAAGCTCATGATTCATTATCGAATCTAAAATCTGCAAAGATTCATATCTCCCTGGATATTAATAAATCCTAATGATTCTACAAAGGTTCTTAAAACTTTTTCCCATTTTTTACTGAATAGTCGAAGAAATAAAAACTTAAATGAAAAAAATAGTAAAACACAACTCTAGTTTAAATAGAATATTTTGAATAATACTCTTTTAAACCTGAACAAAACAGCGATTGTAAATAAAGAACAAAAATGATACAACTATCCGGAAGTTCCACAAAGGTCCCCCGGGGTCTGAGATCATGCGCTCGGGCGAGAATGTAATGCACTTTCAATCCATCGTCGGTGTGATATTTTCCGTCCCAACACACAATACGGAAACCCTTTTCGCCCGCCGTAGGTGGACACCACTATTGCCGTCGTGCACACCGGAAGTTAATCGCTGGCAAAGCCGGATTGAAAATTAAATATTGCTCCACGAGCCAAAGCACAGAGTCAAAGACATTCATCTGCTGCTGCTGCTGCTGCTGCTGTGTGCATGTGAAAATGTGAACACGATTTGTCATCCCGGACAGCTTTGTTTTTGCACGGTGCGCAGGCAATCCCTTCACCGCTAAGCGTCAGCGCACGCTTAAGCGGTGGTGAAAAGAAAGGAAACCCCAGCTGGTGTGTCGCCAACGCCGGCGACGACGACCACCGAACGCTGCGAGCGAATGCCTCCCTCAGCGAACGTCCCATACACGTTAATGGGACTCATTTGTCATCGTGGTTCGGGTGTGCAGCCTGTGCGAGATTAAATTAACGCCAGCGGACACCGGCCCGAACACGGACGCACACCACCAAGAGCAGAAGAATGTGGCGATGTGTTGCACACCGCTGCGCCGATAGTTGAAATTTATGGACGATGAGCTGGATGTTTTGTTTCGCCACCACCGGAATTCACTATTGCCCGTGCCCGTGTCTTTATTGCACTGGTGGTTGTCTTTTTTCCTCTCCCTCTCGAACCATATGTTCCATTCGAATCGGGTGTAGAAAGTGATCCGCCGAGCTGAGCTGAGTATGATGAGCACGCGATTTGTTGCAATGAAAATGTCAACCCAGGCGCCAGCTCGGGGGCCATTTTCTCGGGACGATCCTCGTCATCTGCCGGCGGGGTGATGGTGAGGCAGCCGGGTGACGATCGTCACTCGGATTTCGTCACGCCAACGGCGACAAGCTGGCGACGTATTTACACGCACACACAGGCGCAAACGCACGGCGCGCGCGACATGTGAAGTGCGAAGTGAATTACGACTCGCACGACTCAATAAAAACGACCATTTTGTGGGGTGTGTTGGGCCCTTTTACTCACACCGGTTTATACCGGCTGCCGGTGCGCGCTGTCTCGGTATGCAGTCGCGTTCATTCGTGTGACGCGTTCACTTGGCTTGCTCCAGAATGAAGATGGCGCTATTCCAGCGAGTGCGGCATCTAGTCCGTTTTTCTACAGCCCCACTCGTGGCATTTGTTCGGAACCGTAACCGTAATATATCGATAATAAAAGCAATAAAAAAAAACAATAGTGATAGCCAATCCTGCCAACATTCGAGGAAGGAGTAAAATCGTTCCGGTGAAAAGCACACAGATGGAAACCATCCACCGTTGTCGATTTAATGCAGCGAATATTGATTTTCGCTCCAGTCTCTATGAAATACGGGACCGGTAATCTCAACAGTCCAACTACAATACAGCCGAGCTCATCAGCCACCGGTGTATTCGGGTTTTGAGTAATGGATGTTATGGTAGAATAAATAGAAGCACGTGGGTAAGGAAAACAAACACAATCCGGCGATAAGGCCAACTTTAATTGGAAGGATTTTCCACCAAACGCCACTTGCTAATGCGGCATAATAAATCGGTTCCGATACCGAGAACCAACTCGAGCTGGCGAGGATGAGCTGTGTGATATAAACCCGATATGAAACTGTGTTTTCCCTTTTCTTTTCCTTCTCCTCCGGCAATGGCGATAAATCTGAGAAAATGATTTTTTATTGGATTAGCTCTGGAGAGATATAACTTAGGGTTCTCTCATTTTCCAATAACGTTTTTTCCATAAAATCCAGGAAGCAAGCTCAGTAGAAAAATGCCTACCTCCGTTCCTTTCCATATGGCTCCAAAGTAATTGACGGCGTGAACATTACCCACCGGACCCGCATTGGGTTTCGATTTTCCGCATCCTCAACAACGGCCGTAATTAGTGAGGTAAACAAATACGCATCGGCGCGTACAAGGAGTTGCAGGAGCTGTGCGGCGGTTACAATATTTGGCACAGCTTTACGATGTTTACCACTTGGTGCGGGCGCGCTAGGGGAACATTGAAAGATATGAATGAAAATCTCACCCTGAACCGGTCCGTTGAGGCACGCTCTTTCTGGCCGCGTTGTTTACGCGATGTTTCCTTCCATCTGCACCTGGGTGGGGAATGTACGGCGATGTTGCTTATCGCGATTGCGATCCGATGCGATTCGCTGCTCCGGTGTTTGCTGTCGGTTTGTGTTTGGAGCGTACACACGTGTTTGTTTTTTTCTGTTCCACCAAAACACTCGTCCAGACTCATTGACAATAATTCGAGGGTTGGGTGGGATAGCGAGACAAACAGAGCGGAACGAAAAGGCGACCAATAATTCAATTCATGTTGCGTTCGGTACATTTGGCCAGCTCGGTTCTGGGAAAACGCTCCCACACGCCATGTCGGTTGAGAGTTTCCAGATCGTTCCTGCAGCACTTCGTGGATTTTTCACGATTGCTAACGATTTTCTAGGTATAGAGGCGAGCAGAAATAATAAAAAAAAGTGTTTGTTGTTGTCCTCAGCCGAAACACGACCGCGTTGCCCGTGAATCGGTACCGGCCCTTTTCGAACACGTTTAGCCGCGGGAAAGAACTTTGCAGAGGGAGTGAGCATAGATGTCCACCATCCGCCAACATGGGCGTTACAGGGGTGAATCCACGCCGTCGTGATCCGATAAAAGGTTTTATAGCTCTGGCCTAATTTCGCTCTCGAGTGCAGCTTCGGGTGCGCGAAGGCCAAGAAGTAGTTGTTGCCTGTTTGACGGCCACCTTTCTCGCTCCCGTTTAATTCCACCATCCGGCGCGAATGTCATTGAGCCGACGATGGACGGGGCACGAGTTTTTAATGCTTTTCTTCTGCAGCGCTTCTAAAGGGCTTAGAAGCTGTCAGAAGCCAACGATATCCTCCCCGCGCGTGAGTGAATGCTCCCGTCATAAATTTTTCCCCCATTGCATAATGCACGAATGATGGACCGCGATGATCGGTTATGGAATTTTAAAACGCAATCTGTGAGCGATCTAAGCGAGCAAAGCAAATCTTCCACGCGAGGGGTTCGCTGCTCCTACACACACACACACACACACACACACACGTGATGCGGGATCGCGAGGGCGACTCGTTCTGTGGGAGGCAAATTATCGTAAAAATCGTCGATGGCCTTGCCAGGCGGGCAGCTGTCGGTCGGGCCGTCGGTGCAGACGACAGTAATTAAGCTGACAGCCGCAGTCCTACACGTGGGACAGCTCCAGCTGGGGTGGAAACGGTGCGGTTCCATACCAACCGTGGAGATGGGCGAAAACTAATAAATAGTTAGAAGAACCAGAATGTACGAACTGCTTCTCCGGCGCTATCCGCTGTCTCTTTGCTATCTGTCGGTTTGTGTTTGGAGCGTACACACGTGTTTGTTTTTTTCTGTTCCACCAAAACACTCGTCCAGACTCATTGACAATAATTCGAGGGTTGGGTGGGATAGCGAGACAAACAGAGCGGAACGAAAAGGCGACCAATAATTCAATTCATGTTGCGTTCGGTACATTTGGCCAGCTCGGTTCTGGGAAAACGCTCCCACACGCCATGTCGGTTGAGAGTTTCCAGATCGTTCCTGCAGCACTTCGTGGATTTTTCACGATTGCTAACGATTTTCTAGGTATAGAGGCGAGCAGAAATAATAAAAAAAACAATAGTGATAGCCAATCCTGCCAACATTCGAGGAAGGAGTAAAATCGTTCCGGTGAAAAGCACACAGATGGAAACCATCCACCGTTGTCGATTTAATGCAGCGAATATTGATTTTCGCTCCAGTCTCTATGAAATGCGGGACCGGTAATCTCAACAGTCCAACTACAATACAGCCGAGCTCATCAGCCACCGGTGTATTCGGGTTTTGAGTAATGGATGCGGCATTACCGAACCAGCAGCGCAGCTGTACAGCCGGCACTGTACGAGCGTGCGAGATTACTCAATCAACCGAAACCGAAGCCAGCGGTGGGGCTTAAGCGGGCCGGCTTGAAATATGTTCCCCGAAAGAAAAACAAAGCAAGAGCGCGGAAAAAAACCACCCAATAGACTTGAGAAGATAGTTTTGTGAGTCTCGTTTTCGAACTGCTGCACCGCCCCTCCTTGTGTGCAGTGAACTGTTTCCCGAGTGTTTACAAACATTCCACTGCGGACCGAAAACCCGCCCGAACGCCCAGCTTCCGATGAGGAGTTGTTTTTTTTTCTTCTTAAATATGCAGTGAAGAAAATACTCCGATGGAGACGCCTGGTTAGTTGTAGGGATGGGAAACTTTCCCCCACTCGAGCAGGACCGACTCGAAAACGACTCACTTTCGCCCGTGGTTGCATGCAGCTTCTCGCCGACAGTGAGCGAGAGAAGGAAAGGGCGAGAAGCGAAATCAAATCGAAGGCGTCGCTTTGCAGAAGAATGCTCTCCCCGATTAGTTCCTAAATAATTTTCCCACCAACCATTACCCTACATGCGATCCGGCTTAGAATGCGTACCGAGCGCACAGACACACGGATACGCACGGTGCATACCTTCAACGCACCGTGACAATTGTCAAACATGCAGACAGACCGCAACGGGGGGAGAAGCATTCCCTGCAGACGTGCAAAGAATTTTACCAGCTACTCCGTACCGTGTGGCAAAGCTGAACCGGGTTGTCAACCTTCGGGAATTAATTTAGTACTCGTTCATTTCACTTTTCGTTCACACCGTGAAAGCTCCTAGGCCCGTACGGCGACGTTCGTCACTCAGCATGCACTAGAAACCGGACGGTCGGAAATGGTAAAGTGATTGATGGCTGAGTGAGAAGTGGAAAAGGCAAGCACCACCAGCAGAAATTGAACACCGCTGGTGCTTTGTTCGCGAAGGTTTGAATGAAACTACGGGGCAGAGTGACACGGGCACGACAAAAGCATTCCGGAGGAGCCTTTCCCGCGCCCGAGCTCACAGGCGAAGGGATTAGTGGCTGTAGCGTGTCCGTGAGTGAAGCGCTAGCGATTGAAGTAACGTGTAATCCTTGAAAAGGGTTGAAAGCTACACATTTAATCACTCACGGTGTAGTCATGGTCACCGCAACCGGACGAAGCTGCAGCAAATCCCTGTCAATTAAATTAGTTGCTTCCTTTTTGCGAGAGTTTCTCCGAACACACACTCTTCTGGAGCGTCTCGCCGGAATTTGAGTCCAACAACGCACCCACAGCAGATGCTCACGGCGGTGCGTCCTAAATCAAACACCGATTAAAGTCCCGGGCCGGGCTGAATTCTGGGTCGAAACGATAAATTCCGCCCCGATAATGAGGGCTCGAACCCGGTGCGGACGACGCATTCCT
>KZ067784.1:131546-146127 GCA_002091845.1 Anopheles cracens | reverse complement strand
TGTTGATCATTTGCAAAACGCCCCGTTCGCCCCGTTACTCCGCCATTCTCGTCAACGATTGGATTATAATGTTATCGCGTGTGGCGGGTGCCTTTACCCGTGTAAACAGAACTATCGCGACCATGCCGAGAGAAGCGAGGAGCGGCAGGAAAGGAACTGAGCAGCTTGAATGGAAAATTTTCTTCCGGGGATGTTTTCCACCCAATCGAGCCTCATTAGTGTCTGCCTTGCTGTGCCTGGCACTGGCGTCGGTGGAAGGAGTTGCGTTTGCAGTTCGAGATAAAGCTGTTCCGCAGAACAGCTACGGCTAAAAGGATGAGTTTTTTTGGTGGTGGGGGATGGAGAGGGTGGCGGGAAAGCCAACAAGTCCCCACGGATCAAAACTGCGGCTCCACGTGGCGCTCATTTCGCGTGCCGAAACGGTTATTTGGTTTTCGTTCTTTTGTTTGCAGCCTTCGTTCGTGAGGCTGTTTTCGCCTGCTTTTTTGCTCTCCCCATTCCAGCTCACTCCGTTTCCGCAAGCGAAACCGATCGATGAGTCTGGATCTGTTCGGATCGGGGGAATCTTTTTACTTTCGCCTCATTAGCGAATCATAGTCGGGTGTGTAGCCCCATGTGTGTAATCGTGCGTTCAGTGGGATGTTTTCGTGTGGCACGTCGGTGGGAGCATGTAGTGGCGTGCGTGGGCTGGTAGTACTTTTCCATGAAACAGGCTCCGAGAAGAGTGTCAGCTGCTGGGAATAGGGCGAGTATAAACTTTCCATCGGCTCTTCTCATTAGTGTTAGGGCGCATCTGGAGTAGCTGGAAGCTTTCCGACGCGATGAGGCAGATGTTTGGAGAAAAGTGATACTTGGAAAATGGTTTGGAACACACGAAATTGGTAGGAAGTTAACTTCGGCACTGGTAGTTCAATCGTCTGCTGTGCAAGTCGTCGCGGTTGTTTTATTTTCAAATCATACAGGACACTACCTGGACAGCTCGGTATAGATACGTCTAGAAAGTCGGAAGCCTTAACTTCCAGGACCAGGAAACCAACACAATTAGAAGAGCGAATAATGAAAAGGAATATTTTCTGCTGCTCACTGTCTGTATAGAGAATTATTTACGCAACATTTCGAGAACGCTTATGTAATAAGATCATGGCATCGAACGTATTAGGCCACTTTCTGGAAGAAGCTCTATGGTGGAGCGAATAGGTTCGACTTAAATCGTTGCCCCCTACCGGAGCTCTTACCGAACAGCTACAACCTCAAACAACAAACAAAAGAAAGCGAAACGCGAATGCCATTATTTCGTCGGAAAATTACTTTTCACCGGAAATTCATTCCTAATGGCGCCGGGAAGCAGCACCACTTGAGCAGCATTATGCTACCGAACGGCGACACAATTCACTGACCTGATACGCAGCGGATTCCACCCACTTGGGTGGTTGTTGTTTTCGCCGGGTTGTCCCGAGGGAAATTTTACGTCGAATTTAGGATGACTCGATTTGGTGTGTGTGTGCGTTGGTTTCGAGTGGTGCAATAAATATCCTGCTCTCGGATTGTCTGTTAGTGGCGTACGCCCAGGCACGCATGAGGGCTCCATTATGATGGGTGTGATGTCGCTCCAACCCCCCGCCAAAATTAGCAAACGCGCATCAGGTATTTTTGCCGTCGCGCTCAGCCTGTTTGTTCGTAGTGTGTCACGAAATCGAATCGGTGGCCGTAGTGCGCGACGATGGAGGCGGAAGATCACCCGAGATTGGCGATCTATTTCCGATCCAGCAACAGCTGCTGATTGATACACCACTATCGGTGTAGGAATATCGTCCAGGGCAGAGGGGCGTTTGGGCAATCGCTACCTACCCTGACGTCCAGAAGACAGCGTGAGCTGGCACAGTCGACGTCATTTTCCCGCATCCCCGGCAGCCGAATAAAACTGCACCGGCGGCTGTAATGGGATGCATTGCCCGTCGTCGGTTCTTTGTGAGCTTACGGTTTGACGCAAGTGCGCATCCGTCAAGACCGGCTGAGATAGAAGGCAAAAGAAGCGAGAAAAGAGAAAAAAAAAACGCACAAACGCAAACAGCCGGCCAAACATACCAAGACACCTAGGCACCCCTCAGCAGCGGCCGTCTGTCAGTGACAGAGCAGATCTTTTCAATATTTCCACGCGTTTAGAGACGGGCCGGCGGGAGCCGATGAGTTCGGCTGTGGTTTGACTCATCGTAAAAATAGATCCCTCACCGTTCACCTGAGCGTGTGGCGGGGCCGCGATTTGTTTTTATTTTTACCATCGCTGCCGGAACTCGCTGCCCGCGTCTCCCGGTGACAAACGTCATCATACTGGGGCCGGGACGGGGCTGATGTTTGTGTGTCTGTGTTTGGCCACCAGCATGTCGTTGGCATTTCCGGCCGGTATTACTACGATGTGGACGATGTGGTAATTGTGGAGGCGCGCTGCCGTGGACCGACTGCGCGAAAGCGTTTAATTCCAGCATAATGGCTGCGCCAGCCACGGACGTCATACTTCCATGACGGTTGCTCCATTGTTTTTCCCGACCGGTCCCATCATCTGCGATGGCGGTGTTTAACTATTTTTGAATTCCTCCGCAGGAAGAGCAGATTGTGTGCGTGTGATGTGTGTGTGTGTGATTGTCTTTTTTCGATCGCTTTCGCGCGGACGTCATTGAGGAGCGGTTCGTGTGTAAATGTATCGAAAGGTCTTTGCATCGTTTTCCATTGGCTCAAAACCGGTACGATACGATCGGTCACCACACACTCGATCGTTCCTTTCGTCTTTCTTTGGTTCTTTAGAACAGACAGAGATTGAATGAAACACAGGTATGTGGTGGGCACCGTAGGACGTACTTACCATTCATAAATTTAGAAGACCCCGGGCGAAGGTGCCGCCTCATAGTTGTGTGAAGACAATGAAAGAGCATGAACAGGGAGCCTCTGTTTCGGGTAAGGTTTCGCAAATGATCAATCAGCATTGTTTCCTCCACCACCGGCAACTGTCGTGAATATTTAATCTCCTACTCAGATTTAGTTAAGACTATCGTTATGTGGAAAGCGGTCTATTAAAACTCTTGACGCCCTTGTTCGGTGCGTCAAGCGATTCGTCGTACTAGTAGCGCGTTAATTGGACAGAATGTCAACGGGAAGGAAGAAGTAAAAATTCAAGTAAGGCTGTGAGTAAAGTTAAGTTTCGTTCTTCCGCATTTTCCTCCCTCCTTCCTGGGAACCCTGTGCCACTGTGTGCGTGCGAGAGTCCATATACAGTAGCGTACACACTAGAATTCAGCAAGGCACGCAAAAGAACACGCTCACTCACTCACTCATTAATAGATGTCAATACTGAAACATAAACAATGCGATATAAAATTCCCACTACAGGAACAGAAATGGAAGTTAACAAGCTAGTTCGCTTTCCGGCAGCGTTATGGTAGATACGCGAGAATGAGATCCTACGGAACTGTTATAGGAAATAGAGGACCTGCCAGCGTGGGTCCACCGGAAGCCTGTGCACATGTATTAAAGCACTTAGCACTTGACAGTAGGAAATCAAGTAACCGACTGCATTGCAGTGCGAAAGAGCCTAATATCAAATTATATTTATCGCGATTTAACGTCAAATGA
Source organism: Anopheles cracens (assembly GCA_002091845.1). Lineage (NCBI taxonomy): Eukaryota > Metazoa > Arthropoda > Insecta > Diptera > Culicidae > Anopheles > Anopheles cracens. The sequence goes on along the minus strand of KZ067784.1, from coordinate 142,503 downwards.
AAAAAAGCATGATCACACTAGAGCCTACACCGTTGACAGCTAGAGAAAACGCACCAAAGCTGGAAGCGTACGTATAATAATATTTACATCACACAAACCAGGTGCCAAATCCAATATCACTAGCATGGGAGCGGTGGAAACATTAGGCTCAACTATTGTTGAGTTAACGATAGGAATTGCACTGACGAGAACGCTGATACACGCTCGTAGATTAATGCCTCTAATTGATAATGGTAATTAGACGCGATGGGCGAGAGATAGACATTGATCTGGTTAGGATTGCGCGTGATTGATGGCGTGATTAGTGGTTCCAATGAGCGTTGAAGGCGTTGAAGCGAAGCGTATTTTGTCACGATCGGTTCGATGTTGCTTTGTGGTCCAGCAGAGAGGAGGATCTCATCGCTCTCATCCCGCAACTTTTCCCTAATCCGTTTGATCGTGTATTATCGTGTTATTCTTTCTCGTACTTCCCGAAGTTCTTGTATTATTAACTGGTAAGTGTTTTTTTTGTTGGTCGATTGTAAGCTCACCAGCGTCTCCTTATCATTACGAGAACGTTGGTTCGATTCGAATTCGATGGAATAAATTTCAGAATTTGTACTAAATACTAGCAAACCGTGTTTCCACTGACTTCCTTTGTATAAATCCGAAATGTACGTAACGATTATATCACAGCACTAACGCAAGTCGTACACCAACATTGTTTTCGAATAAGTTTCTCAGCGCGAATAATACAAACATTTCAATACTGTTGTGCTGAGGATGCAAATTTGGCTTATCGGAAACCGATTCCATCGCAATATTCGCTCAATCGAGGGCACGGCAAACGTGATGTTGTAATGCGCGCTGCATCGTTGAATTGCTCTAGTATCACTTTTAATCCCGTCGTGTGATGGCCCTTCGGTCACCAACCGCGTTGTCACGTTGCTCTACGATTCCACGTTATGTTTACGTTTCTTCTGGCTAACCGTCACCGGGATGCGCCTTCATTATGCGTCATCGTCATGAACCGTCGACCTGCCGGGATGGATAATGGTGTCAAAAAATAAATATTTCATTTCGATTCCACCGCACGAGTGTTTGTGTATTTTATGATAATGCATCCGATGCAGCACCACGTGTTGGCATGACCCAGCTCAACCCACCGCACGTGCTTCGGGATGGGGGGGGGCGGACCAAGCGAGTGTCTCTGTCTGTCCGTCGGTCGTTGATGCGAGCTTTTCGAACCGATGATGAGCATAACTCAATGCCAGGGCATTAGCTCACCTTGGTCGAGAAGGATTCGAAAGCTTCCATGAACCGAAAGCCATTATGGTTGGTAAATGGGGCGTATTAGTATATCTGGACTGGACTTGAAACCTCGCCAGTGACATGTGAGCCTGATAGACTTAGGTTCGCGGTGAAACGTGAAGGCGTTCACTAGGTAGCTAGGTGAACCAGTTACCTAATGAGGATCTAGGTGATACGTCTGTTATCCCCTTGAAATCTAATGTCTTATGTTTTCCACAAATTACAATTAAATCGTGTACTTCTTTGAGAACCAACTTTGGTTGGAATCGAATGAAAATTAGATATTATGTTGAAACTGTCGCCTGTATAGTGGATATAACTTATACATTTTTTTAGTATGGTTAATGTAAAGATTGATGTCAAATTAATGAAAGTTTCGAAAAGTTTAAATTATGTGTCATTACAATCAGTGAGCAAATGATGATTTTTTTAAACCAGATAAATTGTAGGACCTCATTTTAAATAAACATTCATTTCAAAATTCTTAGAAGATAATCCATTTCGTTACGTAGTTAGATCATTTTGTGAACTATAATCCAATTGGAACAATTTAAAAGAAACCATTTAGAATCATTGAGAAGAATTACATGTGCTCACTTGGGAACAATTTGTATTATTGATTAACAGTTAAAGAAAGTTGTAGGGACGTTCATGGTTTTATTTTCGTGAATGTCAGACTATTTGAACCCTTTGGAAAAACAACTCTATACATCTTTGGACGAAATAAGACAAGCTAAATAAAAAAAAATCTATTTTTGAAATATCAGTATAAAACCTAGACCTTATGGAAGCCAACGATGGAGAAGTGCTCTTCTGTGTGTTTATGTTATTAACTTTAAATACACGGATTCTTAAAATTAGCAAATTAAAACGATAAAGCAAGGAATAGCTAAGTTAACTGCGACAATAGCATAACCATAATAAATAATGCTATAAAATATTACTGGAAAATAAATTAAGTTAAGAAAATCCTTTTCTGGTTGTTAGTTAATAAATGGTTATTTACATTCATTTTGTTTTGATAATTCATTCATCAATATGGTACATAACAACATGTACAACAACTGTTTACCTCCATTTTTTAACTGCAAAAACATTTTCACGAATGCTGAGCAAAATACGTCATTCGATTATTCATTTGGAAGAAAACGTTCACTTGCTTTACGCTTCATGAGCATCACTTTAATCACATGCATAACATCCTCCCAATCATTCGTAGAACCGCCTGATTACGGGAGCCTTTGGGAGTGAGCATTTGCTTCGAAAACTTGATCACCGGAAAACTAACTGACGTTTGAAACATAACGCGTGCGGCAAGAGGAACTATTGTGCGAAAACAAACTCCATCATAAATTGATTAGCAACCGTTTACATCTTAGCGAGAGGCACAGAACGCGTCGTAACTGGAAGAAAGTTGACTGCCAGCACAGCACCCCGTAACGCATCGATCAAACGGATCAGCGATCGTAAACAATTCCACGTAAGCATTCGCCCGTGCAACTACCGTAGAAGTGTTCCTCGGGCGGGAACTCTCGCGCTCGGAAGCTCGTGGAAAACATGGCTGCAAACTTTTCCTATTACGCACGGTCGGTGCGTTACGTGCCGGTGCGCTGAATGGGGCATGAATGATGAGGCATGAAGCGCACAAAAGCTACCCGGTTCGTGTTTCGATCGGTAAGCGTTTACCGGTTGCCCGAAACTCGGCTTGCGAGCGTTCTGAAAACATTGTTTCTGCTCTGAGGTGGTTCGCACCGTGCATGAATTATCCATCATAAAGTCCACCTCCACATAACTTCCGGAGGTCCGGCGGCAAAAGAAAGCATCTCGTGGCAAACTTTCTGCTGTACTTTATTGCGACGTACATTCGTGCTGTTTTTTTTGCTTAAATTTCTTTATGGTGGTTAGGTAAAGCGGGAGCGGTTTCTATACTCACACACACCCGCATGGGCTCACTTTCGCGACATGGGCCCATGCGGTAACGTTTCACTGTGGAAAGAGGAAGCTGATTTTACTCCCTCTAGCCCAGTACGTAAGCTACGCTGCTCGGTGGGTGATAAACGAAGCGGGGATAACTAACAGAGTGTTACCCCAAGGTTATCAAACCCAATGAGCGGCGGCACGAGCATAATCCCACCCCACCCCATGTACATAAACAACATGATCCCGCGCGAAACGCTACCGGGGGTCCAGCAGAGAGGAGGATCTCATCGCTCTCATCCCGCAACTTTTCCCTAATCCGTTTGATCGTGTATTATCGTGTTATTCTTTCTCGTACTTCCCGAAGTTCTTGTATTATTAACTGGTAAGTGTTTTTTTTGTTGGTCGATTGTAAGCTCACCAGCGTCTCCTTATCATTACGAGAACGTTGGTTCGATTCGAATTCGATGGAATAAATTTCAGAATTTGTACTAAATACTAGCAAACCGTGTTTCCACTGACTTCCTTTGTATAAATCCGAAATGTACGTAACGATTATATCACAGCACTAACGCAAGTCGTACACCAACATTGTTTTCGAATAAGTTTCTCAGCGCGAATAATACAAACATTTCAATACTGTTGTGCTGAGGATGCAAATTTGGCTTATCGGAAACCGATTCCATCGCAATATTCGCTCAATCGAGGGCACGGCAAACGTGATGTTGTAATGCGCGCTGCATCGTTGAATTGCTCTAGTATCACTTTTAATCCCGTCGTGTGATGGCCCTTCGGTCACCAACCGCGTTGTCACGTTGCTCTACGATTCCACGTTATGTTTACGTTTCTTCTGGCTAACCGTCACCGGGATGCGCCTTCATTATGCGTCATCGTCATGAACCGTCGACCTGCCGGGATGGATAATGGTGTCAAAAAATTGGAGTTCTGGCTTTCGCTGGACTTATATTGAAACCGAAACAAAAGCGTTGTTGCCAAACGTAAAGTTGTGAAACCTACGACGCTTTGAGTTGCATAGGTGAATCTTTATCACCTAAGAAGACTCGAGATAAGGTCAAGATACAGGGAGGAAACGTTCTGAGAACCAATGTGTCTATCAGAGCATATAATCTTTTTCCCAGATGCAATTTATGCTGAAATTCAAGATACGAGCGATAATTTCTCATTTAAACTGTAAGATCGGTTTGTAAACAGCGTTTTGAAGGACTTTTGATTCAGCATTGCTTCCGTTTTAGGCTTTGAAGGATGTTTTTGTTAAAGAAAGTTAAAGGAATATTTGTAGAAACCCCCATATACTAAGGTTTAGAAAGTCCATAGCCAAAATGCGGTGATGGTAGCAAGTAATGATGGTTACATCAATACTTTTTGTTTATAACATCGCAGTTCTACTGCATCACTGTGGTGTTAAAAGCAATCAAAAATATTATTACAAGAAATATAGAGGCATAGAACTGGTTATGAAATGGTTAAAACTGGTTATGAAACAAGTTATGAAATTATGCCTGTCTTGTAACCGACTCATTTAACTTCATTTACGATTTACGAGTTCTTGCTAGGGGGAGGCGGTCCGGATGACTACCAATACCTCACCGTGCTGCCCTTTATTAGTTGAACGATTAAATTATGAGATGAAATTATGCTAGATTCATGGAAACTAAACTCTCTATCGATGGGTGGGCTAGAGAATTAAAGCAGGCGTCAAGCGAAAACCTTCGGAATGTGCGAACGGCCAAGATGTAATTATAGCTCATTTCTGGTAGCTGCCATTCATAGCTCTAACAGTGTGACAACATTTACAACAATGAAGAAGCTTGAAGCGTTCAGCAATTATTCATCTGTCTCCACTAAGAAAGCCCGACTTTTGGCTGTTTCGTAAAAGTTGCGGGAGCTGCGATGAGGCCAATAATTTTGAAAAAATGTTAGCTGGAAGCCAACAGATGGGAAACATGATATAACTTTGTTTGTTTTAAGAATTGGAAAATGTATTTCCTCCAACAATTCCTCTCGACAGGACTGACTATGATACAAATCTTGGTAGCTATTATTTTCAAGCTTACTTATATCTAACCTTAACACACGCACACACACACACATACGCCAATATAATAAAAATCCTCACCGGCTTGAAACGGACACGAAATCGTGTGATTGCTTTGTTTTTCTTTAATGGCACACGCTTGTTACGTCGTATCGAACCGAACTTGAGTGGCTCGCGTCATCAAAACACTTCCGAACATACGCTTCTGCAAAGTGCAGCTCGGGCACGATGGAAATATCATCCGGCCCCGGGAGTGAGGCTCACCCGGATGTATGGTTACGTAAACTGCACCGTTCTTTTATTCCTATTGTGGGGAGCCGTCCGCACGGTTGTTCTACGGCCCACAAATTCTACCATGACTAGCGGAAAAGGTCACCACACTCGCCGGGCGTACTGTATATTTACCTACCCCAAAAGCGTCAGTGTTGCTCGTTGCCAGTCTGCGCCGCTGGTAGGTTTCCATTTCATTCGGCACACGGTGTGCCATTTTGTGCTTTATTACTCGTCTGGCTTGGTAACGCCGGTTTTGCAATTGCATAAGTTTTCGTTTTCTTTGCGAGTGCGAATGAATTTGAAATGCGAATACCGAACAAACAGATGTTTGGTTTTAGTTGTAGTTGGCCTTTATTGAACTTTTTCCTACTGGAATCGGATGCATCCGCGATACATGCGGGCGAGATTCATAACAGCGGTGCTCATGGAAACACGCAAGAATAGTTGGAAACAAAGCAACCAGAGCCGCACGAACAGAAATTGGACTAAACTCACATATACATCACATACAATTAAACGAGTCTTTAAGTTGGGAAGTCTTTTTCGGATGAGTATTACATCTGCTTTCTTTTCCTCCTGGTGCATGGTAGGAACAGATTACTAACGGTGCAGCGATGCAATCAATGGCACCAAAATGCAGGTAGGAATGCGCTGCTTAGCTTAAATCCGCCAACAGCAGCTTCACGATGTTGTCGATGACATTCACGTCGGCCAGGATGCTCATGTGGTCCGCCCCGGGGAACTCTTTGGTGGTGATCGGCTGCTTCTGCTGAGGTACCCACTGCTTGCATGCTTCGAGCGAACGTGTGTTCACGGTACCGTCACCATTGCCCATCTTCAGCACCGGTGTGCCACTGAAATCGTACGATTTTTGGTAGTCCAAACTATTGGGGTGGAGCGGAGAAGAAACGTTATGAACCCATCTGCCCAAAGGGAAGCGTGACAAGAAGAGCAAAACTTACGATTCAACCGTGCTAACGTTGCTACCGTATAGACAGTGCAGCTCCACACCGGGTGCGGTGAAGTTCAGCGAGTACGGCAACGAATCCTTGCGCATTTCCCACCCGTTCCGGAAGTCGAGATCATTGAAGAACGCCTCCATCTGATCCATCGTGTAGACGCGCGACTGTGTCCGAGCCAGCACCTCGTTCGGCTTCCAGAACAGGGGCGACGGTAGCAGCCAGGCGAGCGATGGGTTCGTGATCTGCTCCGCCCGCAACGTTTTGCCGCTCAGAGCAAACGCACCGAGATCGTCACCGATCGCGTACACCTTCAGCGCCTTCACGCTGCCGGCCCAGGCACCGGCGAGGGAGATAACACGCCTTATGTACTTCGCCTTCCAGTCGGCCGTTTGTTGCTGCAGGAAGTGCAGCGTCATCGGGGCGCCCATACTGTGCACGATGAATGTGATTGGCGTATCGTGGTTCAATGCGTACGTCTGCTCCACCAGAAACTTGAGCGCGAGAAAGTACTCCTTATGCTCATCTTAGGGAATGGATAAAAAAGAGAATAATAAACAAATGCTGCCACATAAGATATTCGCAACAAAAAAGAGTATACTTACGCGGTCCCTTCCGGAAGTCGTACGGGGCGCCGACGATCGATTTGTCCCGGACGTACCCGGACGAGACGAGCGCGTTGGCGATGTTGACAAAGTACGCACCGACCGATGCATGCGACGGATCGATCCATTCGACGGTTTCGGACTGTCCGAAACCGGGCACCCGCGTGACGACGCCGGGCGGGTTTCGTGAGGTGCGCGTCACGTTGTCGTACTCCAGCCGGATGTTGTCGATCCAGCAGTCGATTATCAGCGGGATGAGCAGCTCCTTGTTGAGCCAAAGATTGAAGAAGGTGGTGGTGTGCTTCTGGCACAGCATCGACACCTTACTTGGCTTATCGAGCATCGCATCCATTTGGCTACCGCCATCACCTGGCACTGGAAGTGAAATTAAAATGAAAGTAATTTAATGTAATAACTGTCATTAAAATGTATTTAAGAAAATATATTCAGGTGCAAAATTCGGTCACTCGAATGAAGATTGTTGGTTGAGGTTTGCATTTACATATGTGGTAAATCTGTTTAAATAATTTTATCTTTTTAAAATTCAAGTCTTATCTGATGAACGATCATTAAAGGGAAACATGTAAATAGACGCTGCAAGGATCGCTTGATTGCCATCATGGTTAGTTAATACTTGTGGATCGAATAAAGGGGTTCAATAAGGAAGGCCGCCGTAATGCACAATAAACAACAACCATCGTGCCATGTTTACATGCTCATCGTGGCATGATCATCGCGCGATCTCATTTACGCAAATTAGCGTTTATTTACTCTCAACCCGCGTCGGGTCGTGATTCATTCGTTGTGTCGTTGTCATTTTCCTCTGCTGCTGATAACCGACCTTCCCAGCCAATCAAAATTCTCTTCAGGGGGCGCCTGATAAGTCGAACAAAGAATCTATCGGCAATTGGTAAAAAAATGTAAATAAAAGCAGCAAACCAAACTTACCGAAGATAACGGGCGATAGATGCCGTTCCGATTCCAGCAGATGGCCATATTTTTTGAAGAGATGCCGCAGCGAACCCAAGTAGGTGCCTCCGTGGTTGAAGAACACACCTGCGGATAACGAACAGCAACACAGCAGCAAAACGGCAAACACCAACAACTTTCGTGTGGAACGCATTTTGGGGCGTCGGGAGGACTTGCGTCCAGGTGCTGTCCCAAAACGCAACACACTTCAGAGTAACTTCACTAATTTAATATTTTGCGTGTTTCCGATCGATTCGCGAGTTACGAAAGCACACTGCCGGAATCAATACGCTTCGAATGTCCAAATCTAAATGCGATTTGCGTGATAACTTTGGCACGGAGTGCGTTACGTAGCGAATAAAAAAAAGACGGGACAAAATGCTTAATACGCAAATCACAAGCGACGGGCCTTTTTCGGGACTGCGCCGCTACTTTTGCGGATCTGGCACGTCTAGTTTCTGCTTGCCTCGGCAAAATCCTGCACACGACTGATCGCGTTCAAAGACCATCGGTTAATACTTGTGGATCGAATAAAGGGGTTCAATAAGGAAGGCCGCCGTAATGCACAATAAACAACAACCATCGTGCCATGTTTACATGCTCATCGTGGCATGATCATCGCGCGATCTCATTTACGCAAATTAGCGTTTATTTACTCTCAACCCGCGTCGGGTCGTGATTCATTCGTTGTGTCGTTGTCATTTTCCTCTGCTGCTGATAACCGACCTTCCCAGCCAATCAAAATTCTCTTCAGGGGGCGCCTGATAAGTCGAACAAAGAATCTATCGGCAATTGGTAAAAAAATGTAAATAAAAGCAGCAAACCAAACTTACCGAAGATAACGGGCGATAGATGCCGTTCCGATTCCAGCAGATGGCCATATTTTTTGAAGAGATGCCGCAGCGAACCCAAGTAGGTGCCTCCGTGGTTGAAGAACACACCTGCGGATAACGAACAGCAACACAGCAGCAAAACGGCAAACACCAACAACTTTCGTGTGGAACGCATTTTGGGGCGTCGGGAGGACTTGCGTCCAGGTGCTGTCCCAAAACGCAACACACTTCAGAGTAACTTCACTAATTTAATATTTTGCGTGTTTCCGATCGATTCGCGAGTTACGAAAGCACACTGCCGGAATCAATACGCTTCGAATGTCCAAATCTAAATGCGATTTGCGTGATAACTTTGGCACGGAGTGCGTTACGTAGCGAATAAAAAAAAGACGCGACAAAATGCTTAATACGCAAATCACAAGCGACGGGCCTTTTTCGGGACTGCGCCGCCACTTTTGCGGATCTGGCACGTCTAGTTTCTGCTTGCCTCGGCAAAATCCTGCACACGACTGATCGCGTTCAAAGACCATCGCCCGGACGTACCCGGACGAGACGAGCGCGTTGGCGATGTTGACAAAGTACGCACCGACCGATGCATGCGACGGATCGATCCATTCGACGGTTTCGGACTGTCCGAAACCGGGCACCCGCGTGACGACGCCGGGCGGGTTTCGTGAGGTGCGCGTCACGTTGTCGTACTCCAGCCGGATGTTGTCGATCCAGCAGTCGATTATCAGCGGGATGAGCAGCTCCTTGTTGAGCCAAAGATTGAAGAAGGTGGTGGTGTGCTTCTGGCACAGCATCGACACCTTACTTGGCTTATCGAGCATCGCATCCATTTGGCTACCGCCATCACCTGGCACTGGAAGTGAAATTAAAATGAAAGTAATTTAATGTAATAACTGTCATTAAAATGTATTTAAGAAAATATATTCAGGTGCAAAATTCGGTCACTCGAATGAAGATTGTTGGTTGAGGTTTGCATTTACATATGTGGTAAATCTGTTTAAATAATTTTATCTTTTAAGTCTTATCTGATGAACGATCATTAAAGGGAAACATGTAAATAGACGCTGCAAGGATCGCTTGATTGCCATCATGGTTAGTAGTATTTATGTTTTGATGTTTTGCTTTCCTCGGATATTGATCCGGCGCCTGATGTATGGAGCAGCCGCTAGGTTGAGAGCCTGTTCAAACTGTGAAAATAACAACACACAGCCTGTGTATTACCGTTGGCGAAATTTACGAAAGAAGAAACCAGGCTAAATATTTTCTTTTTGCTGCTACTACAGCAAATTTTGCCTCAAAATCGCAAGTCCGAGAACCGTCGAAGGTTGAAAATTGTAAACAAAAAAGTAAACAATACGAAAAAGTAATAAAAATTGACACCCGCCGGGCAACTGGATTTGACAACCGAAAAAACGCTTCGGGTAATCATACTCGCAAGCATCAAGGTATTTAAAAATTGAGGAGAATTTTTGCTAAGAAAAACTAACTTCAAGTTTTGCCCTGAATATTTCAGCAATATTTTTCATTCTTTTCGAATATTCTTGAACGCGATATCGAAACGATGGGTTGAAAAATGAAGCGATACTGAAACGCTTTGGAGTTTATCTCAATCTTATGACATAGCACTGCCTAAGCTGTCATTTGAACGTCACATCGGAAGCGGTAAACAACAGTGTAAACAAATAATTTTTATCGATGCGTGCCTGTTTAGCTGTAAAAATCGTTTGGTTGTGGAGCTTTATTTGATCAAAATAATTCACAAATGCCATTGAAAGATTAACAGCGGGAATAAAAACATCGGAGGACAATAACGGAGAAGAATCATAGTGCTCTGTGAGTCAAAGCAAACGCCAGTATCTCATCATCATGGATGATCAAGTGTGCCCGCGATGCAAAACAACCAAATACCGCAATCCGTCGCTTAAGTTGATGGTGAACGTTTGCGGCCACACACTGTGCGAGAGCTGCGTCGAGTTGCTGTTCCTGAAAGGTTCCGGCTCGTGCCCGGAGTGTAATGTGCCACTGCGGCGCAGCAACTTTCGCGTG
>KZ067784.1:98238-121048 GCA_002091845.1 Anopheles cracens | reverse complement strand
GAATTTTTCGAATATATTATTCACAGTTCACCAACCAGCACGCAAAAAGCAGCGTAATTCTCCTTGTCAGACAGGTTCTTACAACTGGCTCCAATAATTATTCTCATTTGAGGTCACGAGGGGTTTTAAAAGGGGTTTAATTTTAATTCTCTCTGAGAGTTCCGCAAAAACCGCAAATCTTCTGGCCGCCTCATTTTTCGCAGCAACTTTCCATTTCGAGCACATTCTCAACTTATCAGGAAAACCCATTCCGAACGATTCGTGGAAGTAATCAATCACGATAAGTCGCCCGTGACAGCTGCAGCACGTACATTGGCGTGGTTTAGCGGCAGTATTCAAATGAGCGGTTTTTATTTTTTCCCTCCTCAAATGACACCACCCATTCGGTCGGCTGCAAGAAATGCAGATTTATTTCGCCGTCGTGAAGCGGTCCGGATTTTCCGCCCGAGCGTAGCCAGTGGCAACGTTCTGGCAGCAAAGAATGTCACCCGGTTCGGGCTGAGTATTTATGCGAAATGTATGCAAATTGCTTGCCCGTTCAAGTGCACACGGTGCCCAACCATATAAACTCAGTGAACTTGAATCGCAAAACTTTGTCGTGACTGCCTTTTTTCTTACACTCCCCATCCGATGCTGTCGCTTTTCATTCCTGGCGTGATGCAAATGCAGGTGAAGCTATCGCCGGCGTGTGGACGGTTCGGGTAATGGTGAGGTTTGTGTTTTTTTTTGTGTTACTGGTGGAAAAAGGCACACTCACACAACTGCGACGAAACCGGTGGCGAGAAGGCGTTGGCAGCAAGGACGTTAAAGGCTCAACATGGCATTCAAGCTAGCGCCACGCTTCAAACGCAAAAAAAAAGTCAAGGAGCGTCCATGACGATGCATGGAACCGTGTAGCAAACGCCATACAGAGGAACAAAACGTGAGACGTGTTGACGCCTGAAGTAAAAATAACACCACACGGTGGTCATTCGGTTGTAGCAGGCCGTACATGTGGCCGACTGTGGTAATGAAACATTGTCCCAGGAGAGAGGCATGGATAATTGATGAACTGTGCTGTTTTAATCGATTTTACGTCGGCCTAATTGAAAGTGTTTCGATACCTGGTTCATAAGCATTTAGATTATTCGAAAGCGCCTGTAATCATAGGAGGTTTTTGTTCTATTTGTTTTCGCAAGGAGTGTTTGGTGTTTTCCGTTGCGGTGTTTTCTATTTGACTGCTTCCTTTTTCCACACAGTACATTTGCGACCTGGGATATACTCACATTATTTAAAATGCATTTTTGCACATATTCACTGTGGTATAAACGCTCCCAATTCTCCATTATATAAGCAAATGATTTGTTGAAGTACATATGCGATTGGATAAAATTTGATCTTTTAAAGGACTAGTTCAGCATGGTAGTGACCGATTTTTACCGTATTCTCTAAATTTGATTTAATGTCCCTTTTTCCTATTTCCCATACTAAAAGATGTACCTTCCCCTAGAGTTGTCCGTTTCGTGGAAGGTTCTGCGTAACTATTGATACCAGACAGTAAATCTGACTTACTGACGAAAATCGAGACTATCCAGTCGAAGTTTGAAATGAACGTCTAGAAAATTGCCTTAAACGTCAGCAGGCTTAGATTGCTCCGAAACGAACCAATTTTGAGGAAGATCGTAATGATTTGCATTTAAATATGTAAACATGCTTTTTCTCTTCTCCCCAGTTAGGGTGAAATTCGATCAGATTCAGCCGCCTGTAATATTTTAATTAACACAAGCAAATAAACCCACGTTGCGATCATTATCAACGCGAGAACGCTCCTGAAATAACTGTGTACGTGCTAAAAAAAATTTGCGAACTCATCAATCACGCGGAAAGCCTATGGAAAAAATAAGGGAAAGGCATAATGACAAGTTTGTATGCGCGTATAGAAAACCCCACTATCAACAGGTAAAAAGGAGCGCCATGATAGATGAGTTTTTATTATGAGCATCATGTAAGGTCGTTGGGGCAAAATTTGTGACTGAGTGTTATAGCGAAAAAAAAAAGATATCTGGGAGTATTTAGGTTCGAATAATATTGTAGATATTATATGTTGTAGTTTAAAATATAAGGATAACACCCCGTACATCACACCTTTTGTGTGTTCAGTACCTTGTGAGTTGTCGTTTTTAATAAACAATACGTTAAATAGTCCTAGTGCAGTGGTCTCTAATTGCGAATGGAAGCGATTTCCAAGATATTTGGACATTATATTTGCATTCATATTTACAAGACGAATACAGTCCATAATATATCTGAAGCACTTAATTACAGCATTGCCCCCAAAGTTGAATGAATTCGTTTCACCCAATCTTGACATCGTCCCACCGAATCTTAAAGTGGCTATAATGTGTAGTTCAAAGATCGACCTCGAACAAGTCGATGCAATTCCGTCATTGTAGATATTCTACCTGTTACGTTAATCAAAATCTGGAAACCGAGCGTGGGAAATGGCATTTCGTGAATGGGTGGATCGATTTCAAGATTTGGTGAAACGAATCCATGAAACTCTGGAAACTGTTGAAGATTGGGTGAAAAAATCTGTAATTTGTTAGGATTTTCATTACCATTTCGTAGGTGATTCGAAAACTTTTGAAAGGGTTTACCCATGAGAAATCCATAGAAGATTTTTGAACTAATATGAACTAATGTTATGCAATTAGATTATGAATTTTTTGATTTTTTAAAGATTCTAAAGATTTTGATATTGAAGAGAATCTTGTAAATCAAGCATAATTTCATGTACCATGCACATTATTTAGATTGTATCTTATAATATTTTGACACAATTCACTAATACTACGATTCAGCTTCAAGATATTCCCGATCCATTGAAAATCGTGATTAAAGACGTTCCATTATACTATGGAATTTTAGCAAATTTTAACACAAATCTGATTAATAATTGTGTCGTATTTCAATTTTTGTAATTTTTTTCTATAGGTTGATTAGCAATCTATTTTGATAATTTCAAGATGATTAGTTAGGTTTTGTATGATACATCAATTGAATAAAAATCGATAGCAGCGGTACGGAATGCTGGGAGTCCCTAAACGAACACCATCATTTCGCTTCCACTTTGAAAAATGTCAAATTTAGCGTCCACTTCGTAATGGGGCTCATAACGCCCACCGTTTCGATCGCCACGTGCGTCAATCAACGAAACTGGACAGAATCGGTGCATCGATTCCACCGTACCGGGCTGGTATAAATAAATAAGCACAATTCTTCACCGTGGTCAGTTCGCATCAGAGCACCATTTCCATGAAAGAAAAGGACTTCCACACGCTCAAACACGGATTCCCGCACAAACACGCTCGCCTGACATGTTGTTTGAACCCCGCCGAAACCTTTGGCCTTTCGTGTGGAGGAGTTGTAAATGGCGTTGTTAATAATACATTTTCCATCCCGCGAGCCGTTCCGTACATCCGAACCCGGTACGGCATTTTTAATGCGCGTAAAGCGTTCACTGTACTGGAGGATGTTATTTTAAAAATGTCAATCATCCAATCTACATTCCAAATGAGTCGCGCACACCTCGGGTGTATTAAAAGATGGCTCGATGGTATTTTTAATCAAACCCGAACGTCGTAACACAACCGAAAGCCCCGTACTGCGTCGTCGTTTACCTTCTAGCCAATGTAAAGTCGCTGCTTCCCAGTCACGCCAAACGGGGTCTGGCTACCGGAAGTCACTGGTTGGTCGGGCTGCGCGTGGGTGAGGTTTGCCAATTTCCTTCCGAACTCCGCAGTCTGTTTATAGCGCGGGAGGTCACTGCAAGCGAAATCACCAGAATCCGAGCCGACGCTTTTCACCTTTTCATTCGCGGATTACAATTTCCACCCTCCCCTTTTCTTATCGGCACGTGCACGTCGCACAAAAGGACGTGTGCTTCGTCGGGGTATTCGAAACGGTGCGTTGAGACACGCTAACGCGCACACATACACTTATGCACGGACACACAAACAGGCACACTCAAAACGCACACGCAAACGCTCGCACGTGGTTTGGCACACGCTCTGACACTGGGCACCAGGGCTCGCAGAAAGGGCAACGACGCACGGACCGTTTCGTTCGGCAGCCCCGGAAGCTCGTTTGCAGGATGTTACCGATTAACGGGAGGCTCGCTTTCCTCCACCGATGTATAGTACGCTGCCCCCAAACACTACCCTCCGTTTTGCACTGGCCTCACTGTCGATGTGAGGATATATATGTTATATCCTTTGCTTCGGTATCCGCTTCTGTTTCACAGCACCACCAGAGCAGGAGCGCGAGCTGGACCTTTGACAAACAAATCAGCGGATGGAACGTTTTTGAATAATAAAAAAAATGAATAATTCACAGAACGACCGCTAGTTAATATGCGTGGTTCTAGCAGATTTATTCAACCGCAGTGATGAATGTAGAATGTAATTGCATTCGCGAAACCTAGCTGATTGCTGTGCAGGACGTCATTTCATCGGAAATGTCACGGGTTCGGTGAAGACAGCTCCCTGTTTCGTACGTCATCGTACGGAATAGCAGATAATTTTGTCGTGATGTTCTCGGTGCATGCATTTCGAACACTGCAGGAACGATGATGGCTGTGATGACGAAGGCAGTGTATGTCGACGGTGCTCTCGAGTGCTCTCGAGAGTGTGCAGTCGTCACGAAGGCGCATAAAGATTGATGACGTGAGCATTTTTTCTCCACAGATTGTATGGTCTGTACGGAGTTTGGAGATTAAGAATGAATGATTTGAACTGAGCAAAAAAGCTGAAAAACTGTACATAGTTTCTGTTCATAGATTATGCAATGTTAATGCACAACACATGCAACTGTGAAAATATCATAATAAAGAGCTGATATTGGTATAATTGGAAAGGGTAAAGATATGAAGGTTATTTGTATTTTATTTCCAATCAAAAACTTCATTGAGAGTTTTGATATATGCTTGATTTTTGATCCTTGTCCCATGTTCCAGGAAGTGGAAGTTTCAACGATATCCATAAAACAGTAGCTCTCTTAGCTATAACTGAAATTTAAAAAGGATTTAAAGGATTCAAAAAAAATCTAGAGCTCGCTTGAAATCTTCCACAACATTCTGCTGAAAAGCCTGTGAGCCGAACGTATGCTCTCATCGCACTCCAGGTACTCCGGCTCGGTTCGGAATATAAACCTACTTCATACATTGTGCTTGCAAATAGATCCACCACCACCACATTCCCAGTGTAGAACGTGAAACAAGCACCACCCCACCACGGCTTCGGACGGAATATAGGTTGAAAAGTTACGAGCGACTTCTGCTAACTACCGCTGCTACTACCACTACTACGGATGGTTTCGCGGCGTATGCGGATGCGGCGCCGCCGGGAGTAATAGCGAAGACACAACTTTTCATTTATGCAAAAATTTCCAGCAAATTTTCCCGTTCGCAACGCGCAAAACCATTAACCGGGCCGGGATCGGCTGTTGTTTTTGTGCACGGCAAACATGGTGCGCGTTTGTTTGCGCCCGCGAAGAAGGACAATGGAGCGCAACGTGCAAAAAAAAAGGCGCTTCGAGTGAATTTCCCGCCACGGGAAAGCAAAGCGGGCGAGTTTGTGGGGATAAATTACAAAGTAAATTGTTCGATATTTTACAGAACAAACGGCGAATGGTGACCCAAATAGGAGGTTGTTGCAAAAAGTCTGAAATAAAGTAAATTTAAAAAGTGCTTAAAAATATTTTAATACCAGAAAAGTTTCATCTAGAATCCCTGAGCAACCACATAGCCGCATAAGAAATCTTCGTACGAAATAAATTCACCGGCAATCAATTTCTGTGTTAATTGAGTTTTCATTCCATTTTTTTTTGTTCTCAACCCAGCAATCTCATTCGCAAAGGGAACCGAACGGTGCGAACCGTCTGGATTCCACCGGCAGCTATAAATCGCCTCTCGCTTAATCGATGGCATTCGAATGCTTGCTCTGCTTGACAGGGAGCTTTATCCAGGGCGCCTAAGGATTCTAGGCGAAGCGAGATGTTTGAGACGATAGCTTCAGACCTGGGTGGGGGTGGCGCACGTGGGTGTTCGGGCAAAGTGTTCGAAGACACATAATCCTTCCCCAGCACCGAGCACCGAGCGGGAAGGTTCGCAAGAGCAAGTTTTCACGTTTAACTGCATCGGTATGCGGTTCGTTTCTTTTTTCGATGCACATTTTGCATCATCACCGTCGGAGCTTCGGTACGGTTCATTAGCCCACAAACTGTGCCCCAGGTGAGAACAAACAGAACGCAATTAGTACCGGTGAGTGCGCATCCATCTCCGCTGGGTTAGTATGCTTACGAATCTTCCTTCCACCCGCTGTCTGCTGGTCTGCCGTATCGTTCGTCTCCTCACCAACGTCCTCGTCCTCCTCCTCCTCCTCGTCCTCGCCGTCCACGGCGTTCTCCTCCTCGTCGATCGTTTCGTCTTCCGGGGCGGCGGTGGTGGTCGTCGTCGTCGAGGATGGGCGTTTGGTGGGGCGCTTCGTGACCTATAAGAGTGGTTTTTTCAACTGATAAAAAGTGGAGTTGCTAATTTTTTATCATGCATGCCTAGTTGGTAATCGAACCTACTTTGGTCGGTCGGCGCGTCGTCGTCAGCTGGGTCGTGGTGAGGTCCGCGTCGGCCAGGGTGGGTCGGGTGCTCGGTTTGCGCGTCGGCCGCTTCGTCGTGGACGCCCGGACCGGTTTCTTGGTGGTGCTGGCGGCCGTCGTCGGCTTCGGGGAGGACGGCTTCGGTCGGGATGCGGCCGACGTGCTGGCACTGCCCGCTGAGGTAGATGGCTTCGGCTTGGTGCTGGACGGTTTGGCCGGTTTCACCGGGCTGTCGTTGGCGATCGGTTTGCTGAGCGTGGTCACACCGGCGGCGGGCGTCGGCTTGGAACTGGAGCTGGTGGGTTTGGTCGAGTTGCTCGGACGACGCACCTTGGTTGGTTTCTTCGAAGGACGCGACGATGGCTTCACGGAAGTTGCACTGGTGGGCGACGCGGCTCCATCGGCAAGTACGGTGGGCTTAGCGGTGGGTTTCTTCGTGCCAGTACCGGAGGAGGTCCCATTGGAGGGCTTTTTGTTACCACTCGGGCGCTTCTTCTTCTTTTTCGGTTTCGCAGTCGTGCTGGAGGTAGGAGAGGCCGGGCTTTCACTCGTTGACGACGAAGAGGACGCCGTTGCTGTGGTTGCAGCCAGCGAGCCAGCTGTGCTGGTGATGGTGAGATTCTTGCGCTCCTTAAGGATCTGTTCCAACTCCTCAAAGTTACCGTTGAAAGTCTGCACAATCTTGTTGACCAACATGTTCACCTTGTCCTCTTCGCTCGCGGGAGTGCCGTACATTCCGTTCTGGATCTTCGTAATGTTGGACATGGAGGTGGGATCGGTAAGGTTGAGGTTAGGATTGCGCACCGGTGGGAAGTTGTTGATGTCATCGGGCGTGGTGTACAGTTCGTTTTTCATCGTGGACGCCTCAACGACCGCGGGAGGTCCATACGTTTGCAAGCTCGGCTGGTTCGGTGGCACACGGTTTAGCAGCGGATAGGATGGCGTGGAGCCATACGATGGCGTCGGTCCGTACGGCGCGTACGTGGAGGAGGCAAAGTTGCTGATCTTGTTGTTACTGTCCACGATGGTGTAGATTGCGGTGGAGGTGACAGTCTGATCCAGTGCCGGACGGCTCGTCGATCCGAAATAGCCCTCATCCTCGAAGTCCGCCATGGAGGACAGGTACACCGGGGGAGTGTTCTCGTAGAAACCCGGTCGCGAGCTGCTCGGAGCGGCCGGTGAGCTTAGCTTGTTGTTGTGGTTGTTGTTCCACGTGGAGGAAGTGACCAGTCCAACCACCGGCTTCGGAGTGATGTGCACCGTGGCCGATGGGTTATCGGAAGCGCTCGCGATCTGGATGTAGTTCACGTTGGCCAGCGTGGAGGGGTTCTGGTGCGATAGCGTTGACGACTGCACGATGTACTCCGGCAGCTTGATCGTGGTGGCAATCGGGCGTTTCGTGGCGATCGTTGTGATCTTCTTCGTCGGCTGCACGGAGGAGACGGCGACGGTGGAAGCGGGTCTCGTGGGGCCTGTATAGTAGCCGTTGCTAGCCAGCGTATCCGTGGTGATGAGAACCGGTCGCTTGGAGGTGCTCGAAGATACGATGATCTTCGTCGGCGGTGGTCGATGCGTGGATGAGGGCAGTGGGTCATTCTGTGCGGAAGCCGATCCTCCGTAGGAGACGGCACTGTTCGTTAAGAGTGTCGCTTGCACGACGACCGGTTCCAGTGTTGGCCGCTTGGTGGGCTTTGGACTGTAAACGTAGCTCGTCGAGGGCACGTTGCTCGTGGTGTGTGTCACCGTTGGTGCCTCGGTTTTCTGCGGTTTCGTGATGTAGAAACTCGTCGGGCCGTACTTATCGTAGTCGATGGAAGCTGTACCGTAAGTGGACGGCACGGTAGCTGCCTCAAACGAAGCCTTCGTGGCATTCGCATCACCGTCCGTTTCGTACTGTGGCCCAACGTTTGAGTCGTTCAGCATAAGAATGATCGACTCGATCGACGGAATGTTGTTCATCGAAACGGTCGGTTTTGTCTGTGTGTCGTTGTTTTTCGTGTCGTTTGAAATGGTCTGTACCAGCACGTACTGTCCACTGCCGCCGGACTCGCTCGAGCTGGGTTGGGTCGGTTTGGGACGTGGTTTGAACTGAGGCTTTGGGTGGGTTACTTTGGCAGGCTTCACAGTGGGGGCCGGTGGTTGTGGCACCGCCTGGGACGCTTGCGGTACACCGGAGAAATCGTTCGGATTGGCATAGCTCTGATCGACGGTGCCGTGTTCGTTGAGAAGATCAGTCTCGGCAGCGGGGTGTGTAATGTCGCTATGGTCGAAGAACTGGCTATTCTCTTGGAAGATTTGGTTCGCAATCTGTTGCACGCCGGTGGCAGTGATGTCGGTGCTCGTTTCCGTAGAAATAGCGGAAGCACCACCTGCAGGAGTTTCGTTCGAACCCGAGTCTCCGTATGCGCTCAGCAGAGAAGGGATCTCGGCGCTGTACACACCATCCTTGTTCACCTGTACGTAGTGACTTTCATCCGACTCCGTCGTTGATGGGTACCCAAGAGAGGACGACGGCAGTTCGTCACTTTCCGTCTTGATCTTGTTGGTCGACGGTGAGTACACCGATACCGCATCGCTGGCCACGTCGTACTTGTTCGCCCCGATACTGTTCAGCACAATGTCCTCGTCCAGATCATCGTTGACGATGTAGTTATTGTTCTGGATCTTGGTGAAGAGTGGCTTTATCTTCTCGCTGCTCGCCGTGTAGCCACCGCTCGTGTCCGTTTCCAGCGAGTCGGGCTTTGGTGGATCCTGCTCCAACTGCACCACGCCTTCACCATATCCGGCGCCCGAAATCTGGCTGCCAAACTTCTCGTACTGACTAGCGATGGCCGAGCTGAGCGACGATTGTGCCGACTGCTCGGTGGTGTTGATCTGTCCCAGCAGCGTGTCGTGGGTCGCCAGCGTATCCTTCGTCAGCGGCAGCTCACAGCAGGTCCCGAACAGGAACCCGTCCATGCAGGCACCCACCACCTCGCCCTGGCGCTGGAAGCACTCGTGATTGAACATGCAGATCGTCGGGCCACGTCGCTCGGGCTCACGTTTCAGCAGCGACCGCGTAGCATTGCAGAACTTTGGCGTAATTCGGTAGCCACCGAAAAGTTTCCGGCTCTCTGTGTACGGCGGGCGAAAGGCAAAAATGAACGAAAAAGGTTATGGTTAGCAGAGTGGCGGGCAAAATACACAAAAAATATAACGGTTGCACTCTACGCTGTGGCAAGGCCGCGAAGAAGGACAATGGAGCGCAACGTGCAAAAAAAAAGGCGCTTCGAGTGAATTTCCCGCCACGGGAAAGCAAAGCGGGCGAGTTTGTGGGGATAAATTACAAAGTAAATTGTTCGATATTTTACAGAACAAACGGCGAATGGTGACCCAAATAGGAGGTTGTTGCAAATATTCTGAAATAAAGTAAATTTAAAAAGTGCTTAAAAATATTTTAATACCACAAAAGTTTCATCTAGAATCCCTGAGCAACCACATCGCCGCATAAGAAATCTTCTAAATCGTACGAAATAAATTCACCGGCAATCAATTTCTGTGTTAATTGAGTTTTCATTCCATTTTTTTTTGTTCTCAACCCAGCAATCTCATTCGCAAAGGGAACCGAACTGTGCGAACGGTCTGGATTCCACCGGCAGCTATAAATCGCCTCTCGCCTAATCGATGGCATTCGAATGCTTGCTCTGCTTGACAGGGAGCTTTATCCAGGGCGCCTAAGGATTCTAGGCGAAGCGAGATGTTTGAGACGATAGCTTCAGACCTGGGTGGGGGTGGCGCACGTGGGTGTTCGGGCAAAGTGTTCGAAGACACATAATCCTTCCCCAGCACCGAGCACCGAGCGGGAAGGTTCGCAAGAGCAAGTTTTCACGTTTAACTGCATCGGTATGCGGTTCGTTTCTTTTTTCGATGCACATTTTGCATCATCACCGTCGGAGCTTCGGTACGGTTCATTAGGTCGTAGCATAAAATTTAAATATTGGTTTAGAGGCAGGGGCGAACGTTCTTGATTGCGTGGTGTCGAGTTTGTGGGCGATAAAAGGATAAAACTTGATAGGCTACTTGAGCGTCGCTTGACTCATACTTTGTCACGCTTTCGAAAGCGTTCGATAGTGCTGTTTGGATCACTGAGACTTAGTGCTAGTTTGAAACCATGTAGCTTCTAACAATAATGTAGAAGCTCTTTAACGAAATAACGCAAAGGAGATGAAGCCTTCTGCCAAGACACTATCGCGTCGTTCCGCCTGTCCGAGATTTATTCAATCTTGTAAGTAGGGATCGCTTACGGTTGCACTCTACGCTGTGGCAAGGCTGTCACAACTTCGACCTAGTGCGGCCGGTAGGAACAACCGGGTGTAGCTGGGAGGTCTTTAAAAACGGACGAAACTGGTACGTGACTTGAGCCGAGCCAAGTCTAGCACGGCCGGGGCCAACGATGGCCGTCCCGGGAGCTGTCCAGCTGATAACCATCTGGGCCCTTCTGGCGCCCGGGCCAGCCGTCCGGCACGGCTACACACGACCGTACTCGATGAACATTGTTTTAAATGGTAATCCTACATTATTCAGCACCGAGTGGACGTGAATAAGTAATCGCTCAGCGTATTTAATGCAAAACACTCAGGCGTCCCACTGGGAGGCGAACGGAGTACAACCTGTTGCCAGGCATTTCCGAGCCAGGCAGGAAGAACGGAAACGCGTTCCGAAGAAGGACGCGTAAGTTTTGTGCGCGATGCGATGGGACGAGCGTAAAATCATCAAAAGTTAATTAGTATGTATTTTTTATTGCCCTATCTGGAAGCCGGTTAGTGCGCCGGTCGGTCGTGGAGGATGTATTCGCATGCGTGTGTTCGGATGGCGTTGGGAATGGCTGTAACCATCAAACTTCTACAACTGTAACCGTTCTGTATTTAACGCGTTTGTCTTGTGTGTAAAATTAAAATAATCACATGATCGTTTTCTACATTTTGAATTTGTGCTTTTTCCTGCCTTTCAGATACAATTTCCTTTTCCGGTGTACTATGCTACCCCCATTCGCTAGCTAGCCTTCAACTAGCACCACCTCTAGCCTTTACCGCACTAGCAGGCTGCACCGGGCCCGTAGTGGCCGGGAGCCTTAAGAAATAAATATAGTGTGTTTTTGTTTTGTTTAAAACGGTTGCACTCTACGCTGTGGCAAGGCTGTCACAACTTCGACCTAGTGCGGCCGGGTGTAGCTGGGAGGTCTTTAAAAACGGACGAAACTGGTACGTGACTTGAGCCGAGCCAAGTCTAGCACGGCCGGGGCTCTGTGACGCCCATCTGCAGTGTGATACTGCAGCGCTGGGTAAACAGTAAATTTTACTGTCGAGTTTTTGAAATAAAACCGTACCAAGGTGAACCCAACACATTTACACACATACATAGACACACTCATACTCCCACCCGGGACATGAGCTTTCCATTTCCGCAGCCTCCGCAGCATGCGCTGCCGTTGCAGAGAGTGAGAGCCAAGGGCCGAATCTTTCGGTGTATATGCGCCTGCAGAAAGTATCGATTTTTCGTAGGCGTTGAAGAAGAAACAAAAGAGAGAACCGAGTAGTAAGTAGCAAGGTTGGGATTGCATTCGTTACGGTTTCGTGACCGTTTGGGTTGGCGAATTTGTGAAGAAACACAGAGCACAGAAATCAAAAGCAACAGCAGCAGACAAAACATCAAATGCCACCATTAACCCAACGGCGCTCGGGGTAGGATTGGGATCCGTACGAACGGGAATCACTATCCCATCCTCCGGGCGTTGCGCCGGGTGGTGAAGGGAATGCTTTTCGTGTGTTCCCACTCGCCTGAAAAGAGCATTGATACGGGAGGAGCGCACCGATTTCTGGCGGCGATATGGTCACGTAGAATATTGCAACATGTTCAGATCAGCGAGCTTCTATCTTGTACGTGTGGGAGGTAAAGTCCACCGAATGGCAGCACTTGCTGCATGTAAGCCTTGCGGATATTTGAGCTAAGCTATTACATGTTGACGTAGTTACGCTACCCATGGAGACCAGCGAATTGCGACGATGTACAGTTCACGTCATCGGTGCAAATCAATATCGTGATTTTGGATGAATTGAAAAGACGGTGATACATGTCATATTACCAATGCTTTGACTTGTAATTTAGATTATTAGAGAGACCGTAAGATTTGTCAAATACCAAACAGTTGCACATCGTTTGCTGTACCAAAGTCTGTCTTCAAGGCTTTCAAGTATGTTAAACTTTACATCGCGACGACGACTGACGACTATTCTGTGGACTTAACTAACACTTTTCTCGTCTGTTATGTCCATAAAAGTACATAAAATTCAATTGAAAGGATTTTTTCAATGAATATTATACAACTGTTTGTTTTCCAGCATGCATATTTTATAACATCTTATCAATACCAACACATCGGCTTTGAGGAAGGAAACCCGTTTATCGCTCCCAATATAACCCTACAAAGGCCAGCGGGAACAGTGTGTTCAATATTTATCCTTACGTGCAGTTTTCTCAGCCGCTTTGCTAGTATTTTCCCAGGTACCACTCCGCTCCAAGAGCGTTATCGTTAGCCGTACGTGCCGCGTACGCTCACCAGCCGTTCTATATTAATAAAGCACTTACCGCTTTGCTAGTATTTTCCCAGTTACCACTCCGCTCCAAGAGCGTTATCGTTAGCCGTACGTGCCGCGTACGCTCACCAGCCGTTCTATATTAATAAAGCACTTGCCACGCTGTAATCGAACGCCAGTGGGAGATAGCTGTTGCCTGGCTCCTCGATTGACCCAAGCATAACCCGCCCAACCGGGTTGGGCCTCGGCGCGAGCGTGTTTTCCCTTGGCATAATCTGAACGATATACGCGCTGCGTATTTATTTTATTCGCTTGTAGTTTATTCTTCCCACTTTCCGACATCGCCACCCGCTGTTTCCGGGGAAAAAAGGCGGAAGCGCAAATGGGAAAGGTAAATGTTTTGCCACGACCGGCAGCAGGGCCTGACCTCGCCCAGCTGGTTGGGGAGCTAACATCTTATCAATACCAACACATCGGCTTTGAGGAAGGAAACCCGTTTATCGCTCCCAATATAACCCTACAAAGGCCAGCGGGAACAGTGTGTTCAATATTTATCCTTACGTGCAGTTTTCTCAACCGCTTTGCTAGTATTTTCCCAGTTACCACTCCGCTCCAAGAGCGTTATCGTTAGCCGTACGTGCCGCGTACGCTCACCAGCCGTTCTATATTAATAAAGCACTTGCCACGCTGTAATCGAACGCCAGTGGGAGATAGCTGTTGCCTGGCTCCTCGATTGACCCAAGCATAACCCGCCCAACCGGGTTGGGCCTCGGCGCGAGCGTGTTTTCCCTTGGCATAATCTGAACGATATACGCGCTGCGTATTTATTTTATTCGCTTGTAGTTTATTCTTCCCACTTTCCAACATCGCCACCCGCTGTTTCCGGAAAAAAATGGCGGAAGCGCAAATGGGAAAGGTAAATGTTTTGCCACGACCGGCAGCAGGGCCTGACCTCGCCCAGCTGGTTGGGGAGCTACGCTGGGCGCGGACCGGCGCGTGGTAGGTGAAAAAGTATTACAATCAACACACCGAACAGCATACACGGACGCGGCCCACTCCCTTGACACGTGTGCACTGACGTCATGTCGCATACGTGAGCGTTGAAGTGCCGCAAGATTAATTCTACACAGCGGAAGTTGGCAGAAAATTCGCTCAGAATGTAACGTAAATTGGACCGAGGCGCACTTGAGCGGCGAAGTTTCGGTGCGAAGTTTGTTGCCGGGCGCCGCGGCCAACGATGTCTCTAAAGAATATCGACGTAAAATGATGTTTAAAATTGCTTTCCCTTTCCAGCGTGCCCCGAGGCGCCGTCGAAACTGGCAAGACTTATAAATCGTCTCCGGTGACGCATGATGTTACTCGCGAGCCCCGAAAAACGAGGCACCAAAGCGCCTCCTTAGCGAGATGGCAGATGGTTATCGATCACGGGAGCGTTGTGCGGTGGTGGTCGGTGGCGCGTTGCGCTGGAGCGTTTAATCGCGTGCCAGAGGGCGTATGCAATTAATTTTCTTTCACCACCCGCCACACTCCCGGGGGTCGTTCTTCGTTTGTGCTTCATTTCACGCGCCTGTAAGTGAGTGTAAATTTCGCACCGTTCGCACAGAAAAAAAGACCGGTAATAACGCCGGACGGGGAAGATTGTTCGCTCGCCACATTCGCTAATGTCGTCGCTTTCGTTTCGTCGTCGCAGCGACGCAAAGCGGGTGAGAATTTGGCGTTGGCTTATGCAAAAAAAACGGTGCCGTTGGACGGTGAGAAGATCGCGTGAGGGTGTAGTGGGAGCCCCTGCCGGTGCGTTGATATGCTAACTGCAGGAAAGCTCAGTAACATCAGCCGGCACGCCAGTGTCACGGAGGGAGCTGCGCATCATTAATTTCAATGTACATTCTTTGTTTTATGGGATAATGCTCCCGCCGCTTGGCCGAGAGGTGAAAAGTGAAATCTCGCACGAAAGTGAAATGAGCAGGAGGGCACGGATTTCGTTCATGCAGGCGACATAATCGTGGCAACGCAATAAGTGCTTGCGATGTAAATTAGATAGATGAACAGAGTGTTATTTGTAGCAAACAGCTCGGCAATAAATGCTGCTACAAATTAGATTTTTTACGTAATGACTTAATAGAAGTAAAATCATTAAATTCCATAATTAATATGATTAGTGCTGCACCCGTGAAATGAAATTGTTTAAGAAGTAGTGAAAGTCTCAAAACATTACAAAATAATCTTATTTCAAGAGATGGCTGACCCACATTCACAACAAATTTAGAACAATATCTTTCTCTTTATAGCAACCGGTATTTGTACTTGAACAAATTTTACAGAAAGCTGGTATTTAGATTGAGTATATTAGAACATCTCAGCTTTTTAATATTAACTATTTTAGCTATCTGTAATTATTGGATTTTTTTTAAATATTTTTGTTATATTTTTTATAAATTTTTCTCATATTTTTTCATACAGTCACGTAGAACTTTCAAGATAGATACCATTTCAAAAGTAAGGTCAAGAGTAGAATAGAATTTGTGACCTTTAGAAATATAACAATACCTAAATTGTGTTGAGCTTTTAATGGTCTTGAAAATGGCAATTATGATGAAAAGATTGTTGCATTGTAGCAAAGAAAGCTTTGAATTCCTTTGGTAGCATGACAACACTGTTTTCCTTAAACAACGAACGTCCTAGAGCATTCCGCAATGCTATATGGCGAAGTCTGCATTCGCAAAACACTACAAAGGGGCATTTAAAATGGCATCCAAAAGTAGCTTAACATGGCTGCTAATTCACCTGCAAGCTCAAACACAACAGCCCGGACTGAGAGCAGTCCCCAGCGGCATTTCGACCAAAGCCATTCTGCTAGCTCCCTTCTGTGTTGACCTAAATTTGCTTTCATTAGCCCAACTGCTCGTAGTCCTTTATCTTCGGCTACTATGGGAAGTGTTCAGAAGCTCCACTCCATTGTCCTTTTCATGCGAATGTACGCTGTACACGGAAACACCTACACATGCCGTTTCGGGTAACGACCGTACGAGTCGCTGCAGTGTTTTGTGGTGTTGATCTAATTTTGATCTACATTTCCGGGCGAACAGGTCTGCGAAGGGGGTGGGCCAAGTGTCCCCTTTTGTGCACTCGTTTCAGTGCCATTCCAATCTGTCTTCATCTACGAAAATCTCCCCCTGGACGTATAATCCGCCTCCCTGGGTGTTGAAAATTTGGCAAACGCTGTTTGGGTAGAGTAATTCCGAACAATGGTGGCGTAATAATCTGCAATATGGGAGCAAAGGACTCGTTGAACTTTTTCTTTTCGCAGTGAATGTGACGAAATAATCGGAATAATTCCATTCCGAGCGCTCCTGTTACTGTTCGCTTAAAACGACCGCCACCGCCACAAATGATCATCGTTTAGCTTTCATGAATAAATATTTCCCCCAACTAGCGCTGGCAGGCATATTTTGTGTTCCCGCTAACCTGCGCAAAGTGGCTGTTAATGAGGCAGGCCTGCGCTTTTCCAGTCGTGCGACAGAAGTCGCAGGATCAAAACCGCCCGAGACACGATTGGCTTCGTGCCAAAACAATTTACCGCGAAGCACGAACCGTCCTGCCCGTGCCGGTTCCGGTTGACGGTATCCGGTGAGTTGCCGTGCTAGATGAAGATAAAGTAGATTAACATTTCAGTTGCAGCATGCCCGACGCCTATTATTATTCATTTCGCAAGCGATTCGTGGAATTTGTATCGGTGGCTTTCGTAAACAACCAGTCTCGGAGGCATGGATGGGATGAGCATTAGGGAATGATTGGACTTTAGTTTAATCAGAAGTGGCATTTCAAGAGCGTAGGGCTTTTGATAAACGACAGGTAAACCGATTTAGGATGGTAATTTGTTTTGTGTGGGCTCGGATCCCCGTTGCTGGATGGTTCCCGGAGTCTTTCAGGTTGTTGTAATCGATAAGGATCTCAGTTTTTGTTTCTCTTCTCACGCTGTAATACATTATTAGCGCTCCATTGCTCGAAAGGGAACTGGATAAGTGCACCGTGCACGGTGAGTGATGGAAATCAATCGAAAATCTTTCCCCTATTTCCAGACGGACCTCCGAACGGACGCTGCATGTATTCCGAACGGACTCTATCAATCATTTCACTTACCGGGACCATTCCAGTGAGGTCTCTCGGAGTCTGGTCAGTAATTAGGGTCCGCAGCACCGGCTCCAATATGAAGATATTACGAAAACGCTACCAGCAGACGCTGCGATAAATCAAACAGTTGCTTTTATTACGACCCCTCCTACGCGGCACACAGGGCGTAGCAAATTTATAATAAGGCTCCTCCTAAAACGCTCCACTTAAACGCGACCACCGGTTACCGGCGCGCGCGTACGTTGATCCTGCGTCCCTCCTGCGTCGCGGCTAAGGTGGCCCGTTGGTGGTCAGCCACAGAGTCCATTAATCATTCGTGTAATTGGGCCAAGGGTTCACAGGTTGAAAAATCGGTCCCATTCTTTCGGGGCCGGTGTCCCTCTCGGAAGCATTGGCGGGCCCGAGGACGAGCGGGCGCCCGCCTCCAACGCGGAAAAAGGTGCATTTGTATTGTGTACCTGTCCGGGCCACACTAGGCCTCCGCACAGCTGGGCGTTTTGGGGAGGCAGGCGGTTTGGTGGTTGACGCTAGGCCATTGGAATTGGAGGTGGATGCGAAAACTGCACCATCATCCTTTGAGTGTGGAATGGTGTGTGCTACGGCGGGCAGGGGGCAAGAATGCGTGGAAAACTGTGGGTGCTTCTGGATGAAGCTACCGTCGTCGTTTTAATAGTTATTCTCTCTCTGCTTTTTCGTTGTTGTTTCTACAGCATCTTCTACTCTTGTACAATAGACTTTTTGTGAGCTGGTTCGATAAGGTTTAGTGGCCGTCCTTACTCCAGAGAAGGCCACAGTGGGCGATGGTTCTTCTTACAGATGGCAAGAAAATTTGTTATCTCAGGTCCGGGGGTCATTATAGCAGGTTTTTGATAGAGAAAAATGATTTGCCTAACAAAACAGTCTTCCAAGATAGAGCAAAAGAACACCTCAACACCCGAAAAGACTCGTTTCTCTTCAGCAAGCACGGCAAGCAACACGAGGAGACCGGCCGAAAGCAAACCTTTTTCACATTTTCATCTAATACTTTTGGAACGCCTTCTCGTCTTCGCCGGGTCTGAGACGAACCCAACTGGGTAGGTGGAAGACGCAAGGACCATCCTTATATAGCGCCAGCATCAGCATCGAATCTGGTGGGATCATGCGGAAAATTACTCGCTTCGGCGTGGGTGGCTCCATTCTGTTTGGGAGGTGTTTCGTCTTTCTATAAACGTTGACCTTTGTTTCTTCAGCCTCGTTGTCTTGACGCTTCGCGAAGGGCTTTTTAGTGCATGGCGTAGAACCTGCTGCCACCGGTGCCGAAAGGAGGCTTAGTCACGTTTAAAATTTATGGTGGTGCTACGTTGAACCGGAATAATCCATGACGGTGTGCTAAAAATAAATGTTTGCACTTTTCAGCGTTTAATGTCAAATAAACGTTAGCCGAGCGATGGCGCAGGGGCTTTAGTTCGTGTTTGCCATCCTTATTGAGAACGTTCCGGTGACAAGACCTATCTTTATTTATGCTAGATTAAAATGATACCTATCTTTATTTATGCGCCAAGCGGTGACCTAGGGGAGAATAATCCCTCCCAATGCAATCAGTGTTTTGGAACACAATTTGGTGTTTTTTCTTTTTTTTTTATCTATTTTCAATGTATTGTCCAAACTTGCTGGCACAGTGCAATTAATTTGAAGGAAAAGGGATAGAAAATCATAGAACAAACATAATGATCCATTCAAAATAATACATCCAATC
Organism: Anopheles cracens; assembly: GCA_002091845.1. Taxonomy (NCBI): domain Eukaryota; kingdom Metazoa; phylum Arthropoda; class Insecta; order Diptera; family Culicidae; genus Anopheles; species Anopheles cracens. Next base: position 101,980 of record KZ067784.1, on the reverse strand, counting down.
CTCACACTTGAGTTTACGTTGAAATCTACAATACAAACAAAACAATAAGAAACGGAGTCACATTCTTCAGATTGAATAGTTTATCCAGCTCTTCACCGAGCGGCCGTCGCGTGACTCGCGCTGGCTTTCGGCGGCTTTCTCTTTTGCCGTCATTTCTTGCTCTGTTTATTTTGCTTTTCATCTTCGGCCACCGCCGAAGTGTCGTGGTTGGGGTAGGAAACAAAAATCTTCCACCCACTGAAGGTGGCGCGCTGGGTCCGGAGAGGTCGAATGATCATCATCATCCTCGCCGGGTGATCCCCGATTCCGACCGAGTGTGACGGTTATGAAAGGCACTCGGTTACGGAATGGAACCCGCGGGAACATGAAAGCATAATTGATGATAAGCGGGGTCTATGATGACCGCGGGGAAACGATGTTTGGAAGCTTTCGGACAACCCGCGACGCTGGCCGCCCGTTTGACTGACTGACCCGGTGCCCGTGTGAGGAGGCGCGATCGGAAGTTATAAATTAAGTCAACCAATGTGAAGGATTAGACATTTCCTCCCCGCAGGGGGCATTCGGATTTGACTTCGTTGGAGGTATGCTGGGCTTTTGCTGGGTGTTCCGGAAGGCAGTTATCGCCGCGCCAAACAATCATACCCACCGGAAGCAGGAAATCACAGCGCCAAATCAAACGCCTTTGGATTGCCATGCTTACAAACGCACCTCTTAACGTGCGATAATCTCAACCAGGTGTTCAGCTTCGTCCGCTGCTGTAGCATCTGAAGCATATCGCACCCGGTATCGGCAGCCACTCGCCTGGATCGGTTACATTGTGCTGACTAATTTACAACGGCTGGAGCTGGGCGCCTCGCTTGGCACACTATTGGGGTCAACATTTGGTCAGAAGTGGAATGGCTCGCATGCCCACCGGTGACCGAGTTATCAGCACACACTCACACACTCTCGCCCGTGTTGCGGTCGCGTTGCGTGCGCCAAACCGGGTCGTACCGGGGCAGCGGTGGACACACCGGGCTAATTGGGGAATGGTTTTGTGAGTAAGCCGGCCCGGGTAGGCCTTCACCTTCCGGGTCCAGGCAGATGCGGACGGAAGCATAATCGGCAGTGGCATAATGTTTGACACCCTTTTCTTTGTTGGTCGGCGATGGCGGAATGTTGCGGACGGAATTTGGGAACATATGTCCGGTTAATTGGATTTGTTGTTAATATTTATCTCCGCTGTCGGAGGTGATAAATGTGGGTGGTAACGTGGTCGTAAATAAAAAAGGGGTTGAGAATCAATAGTTCCACTTTGTGTTTACAACATATAGATATGTTGGTAGATTTGTTTTCAAATTATTTCTGTAATACGCATGATACGTTGAGATCCTTAAAACAGACACTCCAGAAGGAATCGATTTCATCTTTCGTACAAAGGAACATCTCAGAATCTTTTTATCTTCCTCTTCTTTCTTAGAACAACATCCTTCTTAAAAGTTTTGAAAATCGCCAGTTGTAACATATTCATCAATGAACTCTTTCCTAGAATTGTATAACATATAAAATAAAGATTCGTTTTAAAAATCGTTATATTTTTTCCAGTGTGCACTACTGGCATTTCAAATGATGATTTAGCTCTTTTAGACAGTTGGAACATTGTGTTAAAAATGGGAAACCATTTAGAAGGTTTAATGAAAAGGATATAACACAGCTCGAAAAGCTTTATTCAAACGAACCGTTTTGATTGTTACATGGAACGTATAATTTGTTCTCTCAAAAACAAAAAATCGCACAAATGTATGTTCATTATCTCTTCAAGCGGTACACTTATGCGGTACATTTGTAGGTCAAAAGCGTTTCCTAATTGTTTAACAAGCCTGCAAATGTTATCAGTGCTGTATTATCGTGGCCGTAACGCGAACTTACACTCGTATGTGGTCCAATTTAAATTGTGCTAATCAAAATAAGTCTTTACGCACGTGAAAAGCGATAAGCCCTCGTTCTCCGTTGGAGGTACGATTAAAAAATAATAGAAACGTAACATAAGAAAGAAAAAAACGCACCGTAAAAGCGTGCTGCTCGTAACAGTACTTTTGATGAGCTTATTGTGTACCGCACAGCTTTATATCGCTATAAAATTGATCCATTATGCTCGGCCGCCGATTACATCACACGCGCGGCTAGAACGTTGCGTCAAGCGCCACTCCAATCCACTGACCCAATTTCGGCCGTTCCGCCCATTTCTGGGTCATATGTGTGTCTGTGAGCGCGCGCACTGTCAGAGGAGGGAACCAGGAAAGGAGCATTTTAAATTCTTCTCCTCTCGGGTTGCTGCTCCGTTCGCGCAGGATGTTATTCTAGCAGAAGCAGTGTTATCACAACGGTATACGGCGTTCGGACCGGCCTGATCGATACGTTCGTTCTCCGTGATTATCGCGATCGACGATTACGCAGAATGAAGATCATAGACGGTGTGGCTGCGCCGCCACCTAGCGGTATCGCGGCGATACGGATAAGCCGATAAACGCCGTGTGCACGCCTCTGCAATTCGGCGTGCGGATGAGCCTTATGCAAACAGATGAATCCAGCATCCGGTGGAGCATTCGTGGAAAAGCGATGCTGGTGATAGCGTAGCATGGAGCGGAGTTATTTTTGCCAAGATCGTTCGCATCCACAAAGCTGTAAGGTGAAGTTTCTAAATCAAGTTCCATAATAAAGTTATCCCGTGTCTAGCGTGCGCACGATACGCTTCATCAGCGCTTACTCATACTAATTTGCTACATTTCGTAACGCGTCACTGACGTGGGAAATTAGGAAAATCGATTTTTTTAGCTCAATTTCTTGATGTTCTCCCATGTGCGACTGCCTTCGAAGGTAACTGTTTGTTGGATGGAGAACGATTGGTTCGGCATGCATAATCTTACTCGTTTGATGGTTTTCTTTAAAAAAAAGTACTACGAAGGTTGCAAAAATAGCCACGGGATGGGGGTCTTAATGAGCAAGCGATTCGGAAGCTTAACGTCGAAATTATGGGCAAATCAGTGCGAGATGCCGATTGGTGGGCCGAGCATTCGCCAAGAACGCAGGGAGCAAATTATAAAATGATGGAGGACGAAGAAAATCGTTCTAGCGTGTTTTACCGTTCTCGACCTGTAAGTGCTCAGAACGTGGGGAGGAAGGTCACGCTTAATCTTCTCGCCTCCCGTTCTCCCACCGAGGCGCTCCCGATGGTGGCAGCCGAAATAAACGAGGCCATCCCAAGAACGTTCGGTCGAACGAACCACCCCGGTACGGGTGTGATAATTTGCAACCAGCTCATCGGCCCATTTCTCAGGCGGACGAAAGAAGTGAGCAGTTTGGCGTGAATTAGAAAATTGTAAAGTCAACCCTCTCTCCCCGGCTGGCCCGCGCCCGGGGTGGCTTACTCGGCTTCGGGTTTCCGCTTTCTAGGTCAGCCCCACCCCAACTACCGGTCGCGCCGCTGAAAGTGAATATCGTTGAATCGAAACGGGAATTTGATGACATATCGGAAAGAAAGTTTTCGAGCGGGCACGTACGTACGCGGCCGGAGAATTTCACCGAAAACAAAACAAAGCGAAAAACACGCCTATACTGGAGGGTGGGGAGGGAGAGAATCTTCACGGATCTTAACGAATATCGAACGCACCGCGATGTGCCTGATTGTGCCAATACACAAAACAAAACGGTAGAATGATCGATCTATAAATAGAGCTGCATTCCGTGGCAGGTGAAACAATCG
>KZ067784.1:87920-98228 GCA_002091845.1 Anopheles cracens | reverse complement strand
TCTTGACCCGATTCTTGAAGTGCTGTGGAAGCATTTTCCGAAACGAACTGAAGTGTAGACTCCGGAGGCAAGGAAACATAATCCCGGTAAAATCGCCCACTTCAAGCGAAAATATGTAAATTCAACGGTGCCGGTATATGGGCGCATAAAACCGTGCGAACAGCAACCTGTTGGGTTGGGGTTGGCCCGTGCTAGGATGGTACACAGGGTTTTCGAGCATTGCGCAATTTGAAGGTGAACTTGTGAACATGTTTATGGAGTTTTTGTAGGCAGTTTTTCTCCTAACATGGACGCATTTGCTCATCTTGAAACATAGTTCGTTTGAACATTTTTTTTTTCAATTTTATCTGCTTGGCTCTAGACGATCGCGTATTTCATGAAAATGTTGATAGAATAAAAAAAAGCTGTCATAAAATAAACTATAGTGCCATTTTTCCATTTTAAAAAATAGTGTAGTGTGTATATTTTTCGTATTCTCTTTAAAAAATACAGGAAAATCTTTATATCATAGAACTCAACAGATAGATTTTCCATCTGAGCAAAGTTTCTCACCAAGAAAGACAATTTACAATTATTTGTTTTTTGTCGGTTCTAGGTTACCTAGTTTGGCAAAATTTGAAAGATTTAATATTGTAAAATAGCTGGGGATCACACCTTTTATTCGATGGGCATTCCAGAAATATCGTTTACAATAAAACAATGCCTTCTTTGTCTAAGTACTAGTTTGTATAAATTCAATCAAACATCATCGACTAGCTCCGGGGAATAATGAAAATGTCTGAAAACTTACTGTACACTGAGCACGTGACCAACTTGGAAAATAGTTGAAGGCAAAAACGCTTCAATATTTTGTTTTCTCATATATGATCAAACGATAATCTGTAGCAAGATTGAATCTCAAGCGACTTGAGCATCCTTGTTCATAAATGCATCAACTACACGTAACTACACGTAAATCTGTAATCGACGTAGTGCGAGAAACCCTGTCCTGCCCCACCGGTATAGTTTCCTCAATGGATTTCGATTTCGAACGATAGCACACCCGGATAGCGCAAGATAGCAACCATCCCGCTCGAGTCCCGGCCGGAGTGGGGTGGCGAGCGCGTCATCGCGTCACACGCAACGCACGCGGGAAGGTGATAGTTTGTCAAACTGCTCAGCACGTTTCGATGCGCATCCGACGGCGCATACAGACGGGTGCTGCAGGCGGGCACTAACACGCACACGCCCGTGTCCGAGCGGGGTACCGGTTGGGGAGAGGGGAGCGTAGCACACCGCGAGCTCGCCCGACTCGTTATTCCCGTTATGTCCTGGATTCCTCCGCCCGGTTTTGCGCCCGAGCCGTGGCGGTCAAATGTGGAACAGGCCCCGCGTAGTTCTGCCGTACCGACAGGGCAAGTGCGCCATACGTCGCGGCCGCCAACTGCAAACTGCACGCTGCCCGTGCGACAAATGTTGGCTCGGTTTGGAAGCTTGCGCACATGTATGCGAGACACGACCGGACGGAGGGGGTCTCTGCAGTCCCCGACCACCACACGGACGAGAGTCAGCGAAACGAGCGACGGAGAGGACCACGCCGGACGTGATTGATTGCACCTTCGTACGGGACGGTGCACCCAGAAGGGTCCTGGACGCGTTTGCTAGGTTGCAAGATGCTTAGTAACGTGCCCGGTTCTACTCAGTGTAATGAATACCCATGTAATGGCAGTAGACGGTGGCTTGTTCTTCTTGTTGGCCAAGAACGAGCGCAGGGCTCCCGGGAGTCACCGTTGTCCATTTAAATGATCGTCATATTCTTGACTGGTTGTTTGCGATGCTTCAAAAGCTGGCAGCTGCAAAGGCTTCACGCTCGGACGGATGAAATGAAATTGTGATGCATGCGGCGGTCGATGCTTAATGGTCAAAATCTATTCATATTCAGGTGGGAGCGTTAAGAAGCGACGTGTACTCTGCCCTGCTTTTGCTCCTGTTTCTGTATGTTTACTCACTGAATGCAGGATTAGACTGTTTGAAATTCGGAATTCGGTTCGACCGGGTCCAATCATTAGCCTCACCTGAAAATAGAAGATAAACGAGTAGGGTTGAGTATCGTTGCACAAGTTTGTACAAATATTAAATTAGAATAAAAAATGATCACAATTAGTCCGAGCATATCTTAAGAAACATGTCATCAGAATTTTGAATATATATATATTTTTAATATTGTTAAGAAACTGTTGAACAAGAGGTACATTTTAAGTAAATAGTCTGGAGCTATTTGTTAACTTGATAAATATTTTTTATGATAGTTTTTTATATTGCCATAAATTAAATTTAAACCTTTGACTTCATTCAAAGAATAGATAGTTTATAGATAGATATTGATTCTTATGATTAATTATATTAATGGGCTTCAAAATTCCATTGATTCTAATCCATCTTTAGCACTCAGATGATCCTACATTCATCTAAAAGAATGAATCATTTTGATTGAAATGATCGCTAGTGCCAAATCATAATGATGTTCTCAGCACGGTCCGAGCCGATTATATTGCCCAAAATCCGTCAAAAGTTTACAACCGAAGTCGAACATTCACCGTGGGCTTATTTAATTTATTTACAACCCTGCGCGCGCTTAACAGTCGCCACCCAGCACCATAACCCAGCACAAAAAGGCTCAAAGCACACCGCGAACACAACAACGGCGGTGGCGGTCATCCTCTTTCGCCTGGGTTTTATTGTGTGCCGTTCGTTAGCGTGACCCGGCTCTTCCACATCCACACCGATCCGTTATGATCGATTTTTTTCACGCTTCTCAGCCGCGCTGAGAGGCAAGAAAATTGGCAACGGTAGAGAACGGACGTCATCTGGCGGTCGATATGGGGTTTTGTTTTTCGTCTACACACCCTAAACAAACATTTAATGCATTTGGTGGTTTTTGGTTCGGGAGCCAAGGGTTACTTCACGATCGCGCGACGCATTAATCAGACGGACCTGAGTGGTATTCGAGACGACAGGCGAAACTTTATTGCTTGCAAAAAATAAATCAACACACCAAAGGGTTAACAGCAGCGTTAGCAAAATAATACCCATCATCAGGGGATTCGTTCCGGGGTCCGGTTTGAGAAATGCAGGACACAGGTGGCTTTACAAAAAAATAGATATCGCCCATGCAACCCTTCTACGCCCACACGATGAATGCAAAATGAGCACAGATTCGCCCAGATGCACAGCATAAACACACCGACCGACTGCCACGCTGGGAGGAAAAACTTTGGCAACAAAAAACACTCCGCCTCCTAATGTTTTTTCATAACGCAAAAACTAACTTTCCCTCTCGCGATAAGCGGCCCGCCGGTCGGTTCCGACTGACCTGGGCTGAATTGGTGTTATTTTCCGAAAATAGCAAACGCATAAACGGAGACGGAAATCGACCGGATGGCTAATGTTTTGAACGCCACGCCGGGCAGGAAAAACAAACCCACGCGTTCGGCCGGGTCGGTTGTTGGTTTAGCGTTTTCATCAACGCAACATCGAACCGTTTTGGAACCGGATGCAGGAAGGCAAAAAAATAATGCGCATCGTAAAACGTTTCCAGCCGGTGCGCGGATGCGCGGAAAAGTTGTGACAGTGGAAAATAATTAGCATAATTCAGGACACCGAAGCCTGCCGGGTCAGGCAACCCCCCGTGTGGAAGGGTTTAATAGAAGTTTTGCCGTTAAAAAAGGGAAACAAAAACGAGCTGCAGCCCAAGAATGTGTGGCTGAAATTGAAAGGAAAATCGTCGCGACCCCGTTGGAAAATCGTCCAGCTGGAACACGCTCCTACTTAACCGGCCCAGAAGAACGTACGCCGTCTGTCGGGAGATGGGTTTTTGCTTTCAGCGTTAGAAAGCGTTACGAGCGAGCGAAAGAACAATTCGAGAGGATTGCCCGGGCATCGGAGCGATCGGGCCGGGGAAGCTTTCGTTCACTTTCGGGCCAGCGGCGGTGTGAAAATCGGTGCTTGCGCCCGAACCGAAACACTGGGGGAGACCGTGCCGGGGCCAGGGTGGGAAAAGTGAATTCCGCCCGTTCCGCGCCACGGAAGAGCCGGAAAGAATTGGAACGAGGCTGAACTAAATCCTAAGCCTGGCCGCACTAGGTCGATGTGGCCTAGTTGGCTGATGAGCGATTTGCGGGGCTGCAAATTGATCGATATCCCCGATCGATCGTGGTTGGTATCGAAAATGGATGGCTTTCTTTCGAAATCAATATGGTGATTAATGAAGGTGCACCTTAATTGGACTCCACACTGGATCCAACCGTTTTTAGGTAATCGCTAAAGCGTTATCAAATTAACCAGATTGAAATTAAAAACTAATTGTTCCGCTTTTTTCTCCGTTGAGTTTTATGGTAAAAGCTCTTCCACGACCGTTAATTTGTTACGCTCTCCGATCGTGCCAGTGATCGAGCGGATAAGACGGACATTATTCCAATGACACCACCACCATCAGCATTGACACAAATGACGCCTCTGAACCTGACAGTAATTCCGTAAATGTTCGTGTTCACGAACGGTTGCAGGATCGGTTGCATTTTACGACCTTGTCGCTTTCGAACAATACGAGCAGTGGAGCCCCCAAGATATGGCGTCAGTTTTACGTCCAAAGCCTACTACGGTGGCTCCGGAAGAGAGCAAATAAAACTGCTTCCGTCGGTGGGAAAACAGCACAGCTGTGTGAGTCCTCCGGTGTTTTTTTTTCTCTTCGCCCGGTTGGACTAGCGCAAAAATATATCCACTTGGTGTCTGGTGGCGCAATCGGTGCTAAAATTGCATCTATAAAAATGCTCACAGTGCTCGCGGATCATTACCGGGCAGTCCGGCTGGGAAATGGAGAAGGGACAGAGAGCAAAAATCTGGAGCGAAAAATAGACCCGAAATATGAAGCAAACCCCGAAACGCCATGTTGTGACATTAAATGTTTAATGCGAGCCAGAGCAACCTCGACCCGGTTTGCGGTCTGCGGATAGGGACGCTTGTAAGTGCACGGGGCAACGAGTCACATAAAATCACCCCGTGCTTCGCGAGCGCCTTTTTGACGGATGGCACAGACAACCACACGTGAGACATCCGACGGTTGAGTTCCGTTTCGACCGGTGCAACCCGGTGTTGCTTTCCGGTTTCCTAACCAAGCCGGTCACCAGGCGGGCTGCGGACAAACGCCTCAACCCAACGCCAACCCAGCCAGCCAGCAAGTCAGCGGGTCGCTGCGTCCGTTTATAGTTTTGCTGCGTGTTCGTGTTCGTTCTGTTCGTGCCGCCAACGAAACGAAAATTCGGTCCCCGCGCTTCGGTACGGGATTTGACGGTTTATGATTTCGGTCAGACGGCGCTGGTGATGTAGGTTAGTGAAACAGTGGCGGCTGTGGTGGAGGCCGTTGGCTTTTTGGAGTTTTATTTACGTCCCAGCGGAGATCTGTGACATGGTTGTGCCGTGGAAAGCTACTATCCGCGTGGATGTCTTGCGTGGAGGTCGATGATTCTTGTGAGATTGCCTTTTTGTTGCCTATTTGCCTTGTTTCTGGCAGAGGGCAATGAAAGGGAAATCGCCGTCGATAATGCAACCGTGACTAATCAGGGGACTAGCGCTTCGTAGGGCTTTTGTAATGGGAGAAGAAGTGGTTTGGAATAATGCGGATTATGATGGGTCGAGTTAGATTTTTATGTCTGCCTGCATGAAGTTAGTGAGGGGTCATATTTAAGGACGTTCACTACAGGATGGAAGGAGAAGTTTGCTGTGAAAAGTTCGATGAACTTCTGGCACTTGTGTGGAATGTCCGATTTTGCTTTCTTAGTTTGATTATATTTTTTCTAAACACTAACTAAACATCTCCTTAAACATATGTCGTCGTCTAAGTCAGTAGTAGGAGCTATTAATATATTAACATTATTTTAAAACAAATTTTCTGTGCTTGAAGTAGAATCACCAAATGAAATACTAGCATAACTAGTAAGTACTCCTGATTTTGAGAGGTCATATTTGAAAAGATCAAACGAAAGCAGGAATTTTGACCTATTTCGATGCTCGAATTTAGAATTAGAAACAGCAAACAGATATTGTGGTATACAAAGCTGTTGTAACATCATAATTATAACTTTGTAATCATAAGTTCATGTTGCGACATCTACAAGACTAGGTTTTAAACATGTTTATAAAAGCCGGATTGTAAGAATCTCTGCAATCTCTGCAGGACACACATTGAAATAAGACTATCGTATTATTCAGGTATATAGAAAAGGCAAATGAACCTAAAAATCAAGAATCCTATCGTAATTCTTTGATTCAATGAAATGTTGTAGAGATAAAATGATGAGTTCGACGAGATCGTTTTTGAAAGCTCGCCGGTATCGATCTCACGAAAAGCGGCGTGGCAACAACAGTAATAAAGTTGTATAATCACATTCTTCTGATTCCCATTGTATAATCACAACGGACTTCAACCGTTGTACACTGGGACCTGAGCGGGAGCGCTTTCGAACGCAGCATGACTGTGTTGAGTTTACCGTACCATAATAAAAGGGAAGATATCTATTCCTCCCTTATTTCCCCATCATTCATCTCAAGCTTAAGTTTCAAGCAAGCTGGATGTTGCTCTCTTCCATGGAGATGGTTTGAAGTTGAATTCCAACAACATGTTCCTGCTCTGTCTGGGTTAAATCCTGTTCCCAAAACAAACCTGCAACCTCTGTTCTGATGGCATTCACTGCACAAAAACGCTGCACTGTAATCAACCGTGAATGTTTAATCGGCAAGTCATGCTCAGATCCGGGCAAGATCGGATTCGTTCGCTGCTGTCTCGCTACAACTTTCTCCGTGTTGCATATGGTAGACAAAAAAAAACGCAAATAAAACCCAGCATGAATGGGAAACAGGACATTCAACGAGGTTGTTGTGATTGTTGTCGAGGCTTAAGAACGAACCGGTTTTCACGCGCGCCCGTTTAATAGCGCTTTAAAAAGCCATCGTTTGCGATAACAGATTCACACGTCTCGCGTCGCAACGAGAATCGAGAAATTGGGTTTTAATACCGTGATTCACGGCAGAGAGTGTGTGTTATTCACGACAAGAATTGTGGCGCACAGGGTTGCACCAATCCTTCATACTGTATGAAAGGACATGCCGGTTCGTGTTGTTTTCGTTGTTCCTTTCAAACATATCATAGCTTTCGGTAATTATGAGAAATTTCACCACCATAGCTCCCTTTCTCGTGCGCAAACAATGACGTCCGGACAGGTTTGACGTCTTGAAAGGAATGGTGCGACAACAACAACACAAAAAGCTCAACTATCCCCTTCTTGCAGCGCGAGTGAGCGTCCGTCGCAGCGCAAATAATGGCTGCTGAACGAAACGAAACAAAAAAGGATCCACCGGCAAGAAGGGGTCTACGCTAAGTGCGAATAAAAGAAGCTCGAAACGGTCGCGGAGTACGTTGACGCCACCCGGTGAAGATGAACTCACCGGCCGACCAAATAGCCTGCTCATTATCACGGAAATGTCAGGTTTGTTGTTTGCAAAAATGGGAAGAAAAAAAACAGTCATCAAGAAGGTTGCCAGCGGAAGAAAAAGGCATTCAAAAATGGACGCAGCCGCGCAGTTTTCACTTTCCATCGACCGAAAGCACCGGAAAGCCATTTCGGCTCGACAGCATGGCGCCGGCGCAGGAGTCTTGCTGGCGGTGGTTGGAACGCCCGGTTCGGCAGCGAGCCGGTAATTTTGGACATTGACTTTTGGACGTTTCGGTGGTGGTGGTGGTGTGTGGCGAACGGATCGGAAAGAAATCGAAACCGATCGATCCATTGTTGCGATCATCATGCGCCGAAATGGCTGCGATCATACGCCGGGACGCAAAGATGTAGAAGTGGCGGGTAATCGATCGTAATCGTCACTACCGAAATAATCCACTGCGATAGCCAACATTAATCAAATTCCCGCTCGCTTCCCGGGCCTCGGATTCGGCCGGGATGCATTTCGGAATTGAATTTTCCACCACCACCGACTCGTGCGCTCATTTCCTATCGCGCCTCGCGCGAATCTATTTCGCCCGACAAAAAGTCTTGCGGCCCCCTGGCGCAAACCTAGCGTTTAAGGAAATTGAAATCGATTAGAAAACCGATACAGCACGCGCCCCCCGTTCGCGGGAGCTTTAAGAATGGAAAGTTTGTTTGCCCTTCCCGGGCGAACGGGCCCGACATCACACGGTATCGGAAGGTGTGTTTGTGTGGAAATGTGGGGAAAAAGCGTGACGCGCCATGTTTGGCCAGTGTCTCCCGATGTTGTTGTGGCTTTTTTTTGTTTTGCTCCTCCCGTTTTACGTATACAACGAGCGCGCCGCCGGGAAGCTAGGGTTAATCGTGCGGATTGGATTAAACTCGATTAAAGCGCTTCCCGGGCGCAACCACCACCACCACCGCTGGAAAATCGATACAACGGAGCTTTTCCTCGCAGCGGCTCCAGAAGACCCGGCCCGGCAGATATTCCGCGGCGGGTGGATTCCGTTTTCGATGCTGATTTTCGTGGCAAACGGAAGCGCCGATATCTACGCTTTCTCTTCATTGCTGATGCAGGGTGGAATTTATGTTGCTTTGTAATTTTTTTGTTGCTCCCCCCACTTCTTTTTTCGCAGCCCCCGATCGGAAAGCGTTTTTTTGTAGTCGCACAAACACAGACACGGACAGCGGGTGACAAATGAATATAGGGTAACTGGTTTAGTGTATTCTGACCATCGAGTCCAGAAAAAAAGATGACACACCAGTTGCCGCCGTAAAGCACTCGGATTGTTTGTGGTCGAAAAGTAAAAGTGGACACAGATTTGCATACCAGCCTTCGCGGCGGGAGCTCGTGTCCGAAGGATAACTGCACAACACATTTATGCCACCAAAAACGATGCAAAATGAGACGGACAAACGAAAGAAAAAAGCTATGTTTTATCCATCTTCCCATTCAAAACGCGCCCATTATCCACCTGATTGATTGGGTTGGCTCACGGGCGAGAGATGGCCGCCACCGCCTAATAGTCCACAGCGCCATGGTGGTAATAAACAGATTCACGCTTTTTGTTGCTCTCGCAAGAAAAAATGAAACAACAACAAAAAACAACAACAACGCGCCTCCTCCTCGTGACGCTCGGAAATTTCCCAAAGCTGAGCCGGTCGGTCGGTCGCCTCGGTTCCTGGCTCGCGAGCCGTTAGAAGGTATTTGACCTCGCGCGTTTCGTTTGGCACACACACCGTTCGCATAGATTTTCTCCCCGCGAGCTAGGTTTGCATTTTGTTTATGCGCGAGCGTGTGCGTGTGTGTGTGTGTGCGCTACTGGGGGGTTTTCTCAACCGGATTCTTGGGATGCTGTGCGGATTCTGAGCCGGTGCAGGTGCAGAGAAGTGAACCAGCGTGCGCCCGCGCCCGCGAGAGAGTGCTAGCAGTCCCGCTAGTGTGTGTGTGCGTGTGTGGGGATGTGGATGATTGCAGCAAATTCTCCACCGGCTACAATTAGGCGTTATTATTTCACGAATTAGCGTGTAGAAATCAGCTAGAACACCGGCTCCTCCGCCACCGGATCTGGGTGGTTTGGAGGGAAAACAAGCTGATTATTTCGTTCGGCAGGGAAGTGAGAACCCGACGGTGGTTTCAGTGTAGGTCGTACATTAAAATGTGAGCAGACGTGACTGTTGCCTTATTTGTAACCAGTTTGCTTAGAATAGTGATGAAGTTAACGCATTTAAATAATAAATTAAATATTAATAGTAGTAGTAGGTTTGTGTAATTGTAATGTTTTAATTTGTTCAACTAGAACGGCCTAGACTTATTACTAAAGAGAAAATAATGATACTAAAAAATCCAAGTATAGAATGACATTTCTATTGAGCTCATTCTAGGTTAGTGGTCGGTTAGTGTTTTAATAATTAGTTAATAATTAGTCATCAAAACGAGATAGTTATGTTTATGCAAAGAGCAATGTAGTATTTTTTAACTGAATAATTAGCACACGAAATGATATTACCATTTCAAGTTTTTCTTCATCATTTGAAAATTTATCATTAAAATACTATTACTGAGCTAACAGAATTGTAAATATTTATTGCTTTTTGTCTAGCTTTCAAATATGATTATGAATTTCATTTTTCAAATGAAAAGTAAAAAAAAAACTATAACTAAAGGTACTAATAATAGTTATAGTTTTTTAACTTGATATTTTGATGAATGATTAATGGATAATAACTTGATGAATGATTAATGGTACAAACCGCTTAGTAAAGAACTGTTTACAATATTTCTGTTCGAGACATATGT
>KZ067784.1:73492-87910 GCA_002091845.1 Anopheles cracens | reverse complement strand
TACCTTTGAACTCAGCTGATCTCATAATCTAAGCAAATGTCATGCATAATTCGCATTCAAAACGAAACAAAAGCTCTGCCCATGCTTGGCGCTTTCTATGCTAAATGTACAAATTATAATCCCCATACACACACACACGCACGCACACCCCCGAAAACCCGGATCCTTCCGAACGGGCCTCAGCAAACCGGGTTGATTCTATTGTTACCGTCGTTACACGCGCCTTGTGCCAATATCGATTTCCTATGGGAAAGCTAATTTCGGCCGGTGCCAAATGTGCCGACGGAGCGTGTGTCTGCTAGCCGTGGCCAACCACTTTCACGTGCCCGGGTCTTCCGAAAACCGATCAGGAAATACGCTGTGCTAACACGCTTGAATTCCACCGCACCGGGAGAGCGGGCATGAGGATGACGCATGTCACCATCTGTGTGTCACATGTCGCGTGAAATCAAGCCATTCAAATCGCTGGCCGGTGGTGGTGGGTGATGGCAGGAGGGTTGGAGCACGAACTAATCATGTGTGACGAAGGTTTAGGCAAATCCTCTGGACAGTTTCAGCCGCGTCGGCTGACAAACCGCTGAAACCGCGATCGGCTTTCTATGTCTTTTTTTGTGGCCTTCGAAGTGAACGGCTTTCAGTGTCAATACGGCGAGAACGATGAAAGTGAGTTAAATATATGTTTATCGAATCGTATTTACACACTCCGCCTCGCACCGCTCGGCCCTCCTCACCCCAGACCCGGTTCCGGTAAGGTTCGCAACCTTCCTTGCACCTCCGTGCAGCTCCGTTTCGCGCCGCTCCCTCTGTTCCTTCCCGAAAACACGTCCCGAACTGCATGGCATTATGTCTACCGCACATTGCTGCTCGAGTCTCCCGTATTCACCGTCTTGCTCGATGTTGGCAGTGTGTGCTGGACGTTGATGTAAAATGTGAAAGTGAACTCGCGTGAACTTCGCCGCCTCGCAGCTTCTCGTGCAGCTTCTGAAGTGGAGGCGCACTGCTGCTGCACTGGCCCCAACGGGCGCACAAGCGTAGGTACATTTCAATGGGTAGCATATTAGCGGATAGAAAGTTGAGTGAGTGTGCGTCGCCGGTTTTTTTCGTCTTGCGTGGCGGGGAATTTTGCATTTATTCGTACGTTTGGGTCGATCGTTTTCCAAACGGTGCAGGTTCGTCGCCTTGTTGGATGAATGCATCGAGAACGCCTGGAGGAACGTACGCCGGGGAGTGCGTGTGAGCGAAATATGGAGTCAAAACACATTTCAATAAGCAGTAAATCAATCTCGGACGAGGACGTCTTCCCCCAGGGACTCATAATTCAATCGATTGTGAAAGAATCTATTATACCGCATACATGATGCTTCACGAAAGAAAGAGAATGTATTGGAGGCATGCTTTGTACGAAAAGGATTGAGGTTTGATTTTCCCAGAATTCCAGAAAACCAGATTTTTTCACCTCTAAGGCTAAGGTGTTCCATGAATTTGTTTGTAATTTCAATTTTTAATGAAAAACTGCATTACTGCTGATTAAAATGGCTCTCTCCCTTTCTCCTTTCGCACCGCACGACATTGACCTTCGTCGGAGCGAATCTCCGTGCGTCATTCAACGGCAAACTGTTGTCAATTAATTTCAGCAAACTTAATTAAACTTGCTTTCACGTACCGGTTCCGCCATTCTGACGCATCCCTGGAGGCAAGGGATTTCACTCCATTTCCCGAATCCGGCACCCGACCGCACGGGTACACACAAACACACTTACGGCACCGAATCGAAACTTTCCAAGCCGCGTCAACGTGCGTTTCTGAGAAATTGGTCCCACCGACCCCAACTCGTCCGGCCGACGATGATTTCATCGCGAAGGTGGCCCGGAGATGACGAGGACGCGGCTCATACCGGCATGTCAGCTGCTCCAATCAAGTGTGGTTAGGATCCGACCGGTGCGGCCTGTTTTGTACCGTTGTAATTCGTGGCGTTAATTCGCGCCGGAGGCGCTAGTACGGGCGGTGTGCGCTGGTGACACGCTGGTCGCGGAAATAGCTGCGCCACACGAGTGACGAGTGCCGGCTGGAGGGGGACGGGCCGCGTGTTGTGTAATATCCGGCTGGCCACGGGATAAAGCCGGTTGAGTAATGGCCGCCGGCAGGCTGAGGATGCGAGCGCAGCTAATTGATAACATCCTTCAGCCGGGGTGGACAGAACAGGAAGCGAATTCCCTGGTGGCGTGGAATGCTAACAGTAGATGGATGCCAGAAAGTAACGGTTCTGGAATGCTCTGTCCCAGGGAGAAAGAGAGAGGGCCCACCCGGCACCGCACCGGTTGATAAGAACTCGTTCGCAGGGAAACGGCACGCGTCCGGTCGCGAACCGCGTCTGCCGACCCAGATCCCGAACAGAGTCCCCCCTCCAACGATGGTGATGTGCACCTGGGCGGATCGATCGATCCAGAGAAGTGACCGTTGACAGTTATAGCTTCATCCACTGGCGCCGGACGTTGCAGTCTAATCGTGCGATAAAAAGAAATACACATCTCCCCACACCGCCCTCCGGGGTGATTAGTGTCGGTGGTGAAAATGGCTCACTAAGTAGGGTAATCAGTGACTCATTTAGCCCGCGAGCTCCAAGCCCACGGGAAAAAAGGCCGCCGGTGAATGATTTATTGATGAATGATTTATGACCGCGCCCGGTGATCTCCGGTGGGACTCGTGACAGCTTTGTTCGAGCATCGAGCGATCGTTTGGCGGGCGATCTCCAGGCACCCGGCTCGTTAGTGGTGTGATTCCGAGTAGTATTGTTGTGCGCCGGTCTATTGTTTTCCGAAGCCGCTCTTCGGGCGCACCGATGCACGCGATTGAGCGGCCGGATTGAGATTTCACTCGATTGTGATGATTTATCACGAACGTAGCGCCGCCGACAGCCGACCCTAACCGTTCGCATCGGATGTAAAGTGCAAACTGACGATGTCTTCCCCGGATCCTCGGAGGCGTATGATAGTCTCGAAAGAATGAGGTCTTGATACGAAGAATGTTGGAGAGTGTAGCGATTCGGAGATTTGTGGGAAACTATCGAAAAATGATTGATGGAGGTGGGACGAACTCTGGAAGAAGTGGGCACACGCCTAAACCAATCGAAAACAAACGTGATTTATTGGAGCGAACTATTATGGCTAAATTTATAGCTCTAAATCTATTGGTTGTTCATTTTAAAAAATCTGCATTTCAAATCTTTTATTTTTTTTAAATGCCTATACTTTACTTGAAATAAACTTAAATAAACCGAGCAGACCCGGGGCATAAGGTCAAATAACAGGGAGGAAATGCCCTGAGATCAGAAATGTCAGTCAGATCACTTAGGCTCTGACAATATGGTCTCTACGACCGTCATACCGCTAAATATAAATATACTTTAGACTTGAAATAAACTAAATCATCTTATATTTACTATTTTTGATCGTTTGATATTTTATCTCATATGTATTTTATTATGTTTTATGATATAATGAAAATTATCTTTTATGATTAATTATCATAGCTACGATCTTAGCAAGTCACAATTCACATGTGTTTAACAAAAACAATAATTAGCAGAATTGTATGTCAATTTTAATGAAGAATCATGTATGTCAAATTTAATGAATGAACGAATACTCTGTTATCCAATACAAGCTATCATAAAGGATATAAATTTTTTGAAAATTGTGCTACTCCTTAAGATGTTATTTTGGATAATTGGCAGGAACAAAGTCTAGTTTATCAATTTTTCTTGTTAATTTTTCTTTGTTCTGCATGAACTATCTATGTTTTTCAAACACCGATATCAAACAATTCAGAAGAAAAATATAATTTAAAATTATATAAAAGTATTCTTGCAAAGTTGATAGTGACATGAAGGCCAATCGGACCAATCTGAGTCTAAGGTTCTTAAACGTAAGCGTTTGATAGTCAGTATGGACTGACGAAAGATACTTCCCATCATCTTATATTTACTATTTTTGATCGTTTGATATTTTATCTCATATGTATTTTATTATGTTTTATGATATAATGCAAATTATCTTTTATGATTAATTATCATAGCTACGATCTTAGCAAGTCACAATTCACATGTGTTTAACAAAAACAATAATTAGCAGAATTGTATGTCAATTTTAATGAAGAATCATGTATGTCAAATTTAATGAATGAACGAATACTCTGTTATCCAATACAAGCTATCATAAAGGATATAAATTTTTTGAAAATTGTGCTACTCCTTAAGATGTTATTTTGGATAATTGGCAGGAACAAAGTCAAGTTTATCAATTTTTCTTGTTAATTTTTCTTTGTTCTGCATGAACTATCTATGTTTTTTTAACACCGATATCAAACAATTCGGAAGAAAAAGATAATTTAAAATTATATAAAAGTATTCTTGCAAAGTTGATAGTGATATGAAGGCCAATCGGACCAATCTGAGTCTAAGGTTCTTAAACATAAGCGTTTGATAGTCAGTATGGACTGACGAAAGATACTTCCAATCCAAATATGGCAAGCGCGCTTGAAACGTATCGCATCTCAAGAAATCTATTACAGTGGAGAAATTTATTCCAGAAGTTGGAAGCCAACATGAAGGGAATGCAAATTTCAAAGAAAGCTTTTATACTGGTTTAATTTCAACTTATGTTTTGATTTTATCACACTTGCGAAACCTTATATTTGTATGATCATTCCTGTTGACAAGTTTATTAAAAATCTTTTCTTTAGTTTTTTTTTCGCATTTAGAATTGATAGGCTGAGTGTACGATAGCATAGTTGCTTCGGTTCTCGTTAGAGATGGATTGTTCAGGAGGATAATTTGCATCCCTCCCTTTTCCTTTGAACTCAGCTGATCTCATAATCTAAGCAAATGTCATGCATAATTCGCATTCAAAACGAAACAAAAGCTCTGCCCATGCTTGGCGCTTTCTATGCTAAATGTACAAATTATAATCCCCATACACACACACACGCACGCACACCCCCGAAAACCCGGATCCTTCCGAACGGGCCTCAGCAAACCGGGTTGATTCTATTGTTACCGTCGTTACACGCGCCTTGTGCCAATATCGATTTCCTATGGGAAAGCTAATTTCGGCCGGTGCCAAATGTGCCGACGGAGCGTGTGTCTGCTAGCCGTGGCCAACCACTTTCACGTGCCCGGGTCTTCCGAAAACCGATCAGGAAATACGCTGTGCTAACACGCTTGAATTCCACCGCACCGGGAGAGCGGGCATGAGGATGACGCATGTCACCATCTGTGTGTCACATGTCGCGTGAAATCAAGCCATTCAAATCGCTGGCCGGTGGTGGTGGGTGATGGCAGGAGGGTTGGAGCACGAACTAATCATGTGTGACGAAGGTTTAGGCAAATCCTCTGGACAGTTTCAGCCGCGTCGGCTGACAAACCGCTGAAACCGCGATCGGCTTTCTATGTCTTTTTTTGTGGCCTTCGAAGTGAACGGCTTTCAGTGTCAATACGGCGAGAACGATGAAAGTGAGTTAAATATATGTTTATCGAATCGTATTTACACACTCCGCCTCGCACCGCTCGGCCCTCCTCACCCCAGACCCGGTTCCGGTAAGGTTCGCAACCTTCCTTGCACCTCCGTGCAGCTCCGTTTCGCGCCGCTCCCTCTGTTCCTTCCCGAAAACACGTCCCGAACTGCATGGCATTATGTCTACCGCACATTGCTGCTCGAGTCTCCCGTATTCACCGTCTTGCTCGATGTTGGCAGTGTGTGCTGGACGTTGATGTAAAATGTGAAAGTGAACTCGCGTGAACTTCGCCGCCTCGCAGCTTCTCGTGCAGCTTCTGAAGTGGAGGCGCACTGCTGCTGCACTGGCCCCAACGGGCGCACAAGCGTAGGTACATTTCAATGGGTAGCATATTAGCGGATAGAAAGTTGAGTGAGTGTGCGTCGCCGGTTTTTTTCGTCTTGCGTGGCGGGGAATTTTGCATTTATTCGTACGTTTGGGTCGATCGTTTTCCAAACGGTGCAGGTTCGTCGCCTTGTTGGATGAATGCATCGAGAACGCCTGGAGGAACGTACGCCGGGGAGTGCGTGTGAGCGAAATATGGAGTCAAAACACATTTCAATAAGCAGTAAATCAATCTCGGACGAGGACGTCTTCCCCCAGGGACTCATAATTCAATCGATTGTGAAAGAATCTATTATACCGCATACATGATGCTTCACGAAAGAAAGAGAATGTATTGGAGGCATGCTTTGTACGAAAAGGATTGAGGTTTGATTTTCCCAGAATTCCAGAAAACCAGATTTTTTCACCTCTAAGGCTAAGGTGTTCCATGAATTTGTTTGTAATTTCAATTTTTAATGAAAAACTGCATTACTGCTGATTAAAATGGCTCTCTCCCTTTCTCCTTTCGCACCGCACGACATTGACCTTCGTCGGAGCGAATCTCCGTGCGTCATTCAACGGCAAACTGTTGTCAATTAATTTCAGCAAACTTAATTAAACTTGCTTTCACGTACCGGTTCCGCCATTCTGACGCATCCCTGGAGGCAAGGGATTTCACTCCATTTCCCGAATCCGGCACCCGACCGCACGGGTACACACAAACACACTTACGGCACCGAATCGAAACTTTCCAAGCCGCGTCAACGTGCGTTTCTGAGAAATTGGTCCCACCGACCCCAACTCGTCCGGCCGACGATGATTTCATCGCGAAGGTGGCCCGGAGATGACGAGGACGCGGCTCATACCGGCATGTCAGCTGCTCCAATCAAGTGTGGTTAGGATCCGACCGGTGCGGCCTGTTTTGTACCGTTGTAATTCGTGGCGTTAATTCGCGCCGGAGGCGCTAGTACGGGCGGTGTGCGCTGGTGACACGCTGGTCGCGGAAATAGCTGCGCCACACGAGTGACGAGTGCCGGCTGGAGGGGGACGGGCCGCGTGTTGTGTAATATCCGGCTGGCCACGGGATAAAGCCGGTTGAGTAATGGCCGCCGGCAGGCTGAGGATGCGAGCGCAGCTAATTGATAACATCCTTCAGCCGGGGTGGACAGAACAGGAAGCGAATTCCCTGGTGGCGTGGAATGCTAACAGTAGATGGATGCCAGAAAGTAACGGTTCTGGAATGCTCTGTCCCAGGGAGAAAGAGAGAGGGCCCACCCGGCACCGCACCGGTTGATAAGAACTCGTTCGCAGGGAAACGGCACGCGTCCGGTCGCGAACCGCGTCTGCCGACCCAGATCCCGAACAGAGTCCCCCCTCCAACGATGGTGATGTGCACCTGGGCGGATCGATCGATCCAGAGAAGTGACCGTTGACAGTTATAGCTTCATCCACTGGCGCCGGACGTTGCAGTCTAATCGTGCGATAAAAAGAAATACACATCTCCCCACACCGCCCTCCGGGGTGATTAGTGTCGGTGGTGAAAATGGCTCACTAAGTAGGGTAATCAGTGACTCATTTAGCCCGCGAGCTCCAAGCCCACGGGAAAAAAGGCCGCCGGTGAATGATTTATTGATGAATGATTTATGACCGCGCCCGGTGATCTCCGGTGGGACTCGTGACAGCTTTGTTCGAGCATCGAGCGATCGTTTGGCGGGCGATCTCCAGGCACCCGGCTCGTTAGTGGTGTGATTCCGAGTAGTATTGTTGTGCGCCGGTCTATTGTTTTCCGAAGCCGCTCTTCGGGCGCACCGATGCACGCGATTGAGCGGCCGGATTGAGATTTCACTCGATTGTGATGATTTATCACGAACGTAGCGCCGCCGACAGCCGACCCTAACCGTTCGCATCGGATGTAAAGTGCAAACTGACGATGTCTTCCCCGGATCCTCGGAGGCGTATGATAGTCTCGAAAGAATGAGGTCTTGATACGAAGAATGTTGGAGAGTGTAGCGATTCGGAGATTTGTGGGAAACTATCGAAAAATGATTGATGGAGGTGGGACGAACTCTGGAAGAAGTGGGCACACGCCTAAACCAATCGAAAACAAACGTGATTTATTGGAGCGAACTATTATGGCTAAATTTATAGCTCTAAATCTATTGGTTGTTCATTTTAAAAAATCTGCATTTCAAATCTTTTATTTTTTTTAAATGCCTATACTTTACTTGAAATAAACTTAAATAAACCGAGCAGACCCGGGGCATAAGGTCAAATAACAGGGAGGAAATGCCCTGAGATCAGAAATGTCAGTCAGATCACTTAGGCTCTGACAATATGGTCTCTACGACCGTCATACCGCTAAATATAAATATACTTTAGACTTGAAATAAACTACATCATCTTATATTTACTATTTTTGATCGTTTGATATTTTATCTCATATGTA
This sequence comes from Anopheles cracens, assembly GCA_002091845.1. Taxonomy (NCBI): domain Eukaryota; kingdom Metazoa; phylum Arthropoda; class Insecta; order Diptera; family Culicidae; genus Anopheles; species Anopheles cracens. The sequence continues at coordinate 79,590 of KZ067784.1, read as the reverse complement.
TTTTATTATGTTTTATGATATAATGCAAATTATCTTTTATGATTAATTATCATAGCTACGATCTTAGCAAGTCACAATTCACATGTGTTTAACAAAAACAATAATTAGCAGAATTGTATGTCAATTTTAATGAAGAATCATGTATGTCAAATTTAATGAATGAACGAATACTCTGTTATCCAATACAAGCTATCATAAAGGATATAAATTTTTTGAAAATTGTGCTACTCCTTAAGATGTTATTTTGGATAATTGGCAGGAACAAAGTCTAGTTTATCAATTTTTCTTGTTAATTTTTCTTTGTTCTGCATGAACTATCTATGTTTTTCAAACACCGATATCAAACAATTCAGAAGAAAAATATAATTTAAAATTATATAAAAGTATTCTTGCAAAGTTGATAGTGACATGAAGGCCAATCGGACCAATCTGAGTCTAAGGTTCTTAAACGTAAGCGTTTGATAGTCAGTATGGACTGACGAAAGATACTTCCAATCCAAATATGGCAATCGCGCTTGAAACGTATCGCATCTGAAGAAATCTATTACAGTGGAGAAATTTATTCCAGAAGTTGGAAGCCAACATGAAGGGAATGCAAATTTCAAAGAAAGCTTTTATACTGGTTTCATTACAACTTATGTTTTGATTTTATCACACTTGCGACCCCTTATATTTGTATGATCATTCCTGTTGACAAGTTTATTAAAAATCTTTTTTTTAGTTTTTTTCACATTTAGTATTGATAAGCTGAGTGTACGATAGCATAGTTGCTTCGGTTCTCGTTAGAGATGGATTGTTCAGGAGGATAATTTGCATCCCTCCCTTTTATCACACTCCGGGAATGTTAATGAACCGAACCGAACGAGTGCGTCCCGTTCTACGAATACTCATCTCGTCCCGCTGGCCGTGCAAATCGCATTTGCATCAGCTGCCGATAGTCTTTCCAAACGCTCAAAAGCACACTCGCAGTACTTGGATTGCAAGAGAAAAAAAAACACACACACACAAACACGCGCACACTGAAACACGATAAGCAGTGTTGTCGATATGTGAGGCTTCCTGTTTGAAGGGAGAATACAGGAAGAATATAATTAATTATGTTCATTATTGAGTGTCTTGTTTTCAGTTATTATTTCTCATCCTTTTTGACGAAAGACCGCGATTGTTAATTTATAAAAATATACAATTCATTCTGCAACTCTTAATTGAAATTAATATAAAATGAAAGGATCGCAATATAACTAGTGAGAAAATCATTTATAATGCAAATCATGTAGATTTAATATGTTTTTTTTAATCTATACTTAACAAATTGAAATGCTCTTCACGTAAAGATGAAGCAAAACATATTAAATTCACCTTGATAAAAGAAGCGTCAAAAATATTCAAATAAACCAGGTAGTTTCATCCTTGTCTTACCAATCACAGAAATGTATGACAAAGCAACACTTTTAATAACAATAATAATAAAAACCAATAACAAATGAGAAACTTTCTACAACATGAGAAACAACAAAAATAATTCATTTCAATTATCATAAAACTACTCTAATTATAATAAATACGAAGAACAGAGCAAAACTAAAACAAAGTTCATCAAACCTCCAAATCTAAAGGATCTGTCGTGTTATTGAACTAGAATTAGCAATTTGAAACATAGTTTATTAGAAATCAAGCAATAACGAGCACAAAATCGATCCGTGCTCGAAACCACGTGCCATCCATTGCACAAAACATTCCAAAACACTCGATTCGAAACCATTTCAACAGTGAGTGCTTTTCTAATTTACCACTTGACAAGGGATAGCTTCTTAAGGCACCGGAAGAAAAGCAGAGCAAAGCTTCAGGTGACTCGAGCCTTTGCCTTTTCTCCCACTTGTGCGCAGCGTGTCGCCGCGTAGCACTGCAAATAAACATCGACAAGCTGCTCTTAATCATCCTTACGGAGGCATCTTCAGACCGATCGATCGATGCATACACAACCTGCCCGTACAAGTGCCACAATCAGAAGATGACCAAAGCGAGGGAACGGAGAAGAGAACCATCGCACTGACGAAGCATCTGTATCGCCGCGATACCTGCGGCAGAGCATCCCAGAGCGATAGATACTTTCTTCCACAGCAGCGCACACCACGCATCCGACGGTGTGGCGTTCCATCGGTCAATGATGTTTCAATTTCTCGAGAGCCCATCATCGCACGGGCCAGCTGCCAGCTCCAGCTGCGAGAGTATCCTCGGCTGGGCTCAGCATCCGAGGCAGCAGTCGGAGAGGCAACACGCAAGGCCAAAAGGGAAGATAGCGCCCGGAAAAGGTGGGAACGAAAGGCGACGATCACACGCGCGAGCAAGCTTTCTCTCGGCTGTGCTCTGAGTTTTGTTATATATGTTGCGCGACCGTCGACTCCATTTCCTAGTAGCACCGAGCGCACGCAACACTGCAGCCACCGTGCGAGCCCGCAACATCGCGACACAACGCCCGGGAATCCGTCAGGGAATCCGGCTGGTTCCGAAACGCTCCCCAACACCCAACATCTTTGGAGAAAGCGATCGGCGCAAGTGTGCGCAAGCGGGAGCGAACGCGTGACGTGTGAGCAAGAGATACAAAGCGTGTGTGTGTGTGTGTGTGTGCGGGAAAGAGAAGTGTGCAAATGCGCGTGTGAAGAGCGAGAGCGAGAGAGCACACGAACGAGAAGCGGTAAAAAGAAAGCGTCCGCAAACTCCAACGGCGCGATCGTGGTCGCGGCCCAAACTGGGGCCTCCGAACGGTGCCGATCCCGAGCAGTGCGGTCATTCCGACAGAAGACGCGCCAGCGCATACCCGACGCAGGAAGACGTCGTCTCGAAGCCGTCATCGAAGAGCGGAACGCGCGGCCGCGAGTGCTACTTTCTTTTTCGCGATCGTGACCGAACCGCGTGCAAGCAACGAGTGTGAAGTCTACCAAGACGACGAACCCCAGAACCAGCCGCGAAGTGAACGCAGGTTGACATTCCGTTTAGTTTTGGTTTGTTTTTTTTTATGTTGTTTTTTTTTCGTTCGCCACCCACCGGAAATAAGGGTAGTGCGAGAAGTGAGTGGCAGTGTAGGAGTGCGGGAAGTGTTGAAGGTGAGACGAGAAGACGGAAACCATTAGACTGCTAGCGTGTTTGGATCGACAGACAGACTCCCAGAAACGCAGACAGAAGTTACAAGGCTACTTCTGCACCAGGAACTTCCAGTCCGCGGTCGGCCCGGTCGAAGGGAAAGTTCAAGGTTCTCTTTCCTTGGAATCTCGAGTGAAAGTGACCGACGGGCAGAAGCGAACGCACCAACACTCCTATACACAAACACCCCGTGATCCGGTATCTTCCGGGTGCGATCCAGGAGACCGGGAGCGTTAAAATTCGGGCTCTAAGTGCGCTCGCAGCGCAGCGCAACAAACAGAACCGAAACCGGATCCGGGACGTTAGGTCTTATCGGCACCATCGGCGGGGGCACCGACCGTCCTGAGGGCAGAGCCCATCAGAGCCTGTCAATTAACTGACCCGCGCGGAGGTGTGTGATTACCGCGCGTAATAGTCCCGAAAAGAGCCCGCCGAGACGTGGCCCGTCCCGAAAAAGTGTCGAAATCTTACGGACCAGTGAGGATCATCACCCGCTGAGTGTGTTTGTGTGTTTTGGAAGGTTTTTTTCTTCATTTTTCCCTCTGTTTTGTTCTATTCAGTCAGTGCCAGTGACTGTGTGATAACTTATCCGTAACGTCGTCAAGCAGCAGCAACGAGCGCCTTAGGACGGTGAAGGCGATGGCGATCGTGCACCGCCGGCAGACGGCCTGCGGCTGGATGCTGCCCCTCGTGGCGGTGATCCTGACCGGGACCGTGCTGCTGATCGCGTCCGTAAATGGGTTAAGTTCAACAGGTGAAAGAGGTAAGCATGAGGTCCGCTCGCCAAAACCGGTCTCGACCGATCAGGTGTGTCGGTCAGGGTTTTTCGGGGGTTATCGGTGGGCTCGCTTTCGGGCGTTCTTTGAGAGTGATCTTCAGTGCTGGAGGGCAGGGTGGACTTTTATTTTGACAGCACGACGTAGGAAGTTCGGAAGCTAGAAGAGAGATCGTAGCAGATAAATTCTGCGTTGAAATTCCTTGCCGATGAGTGACGTTTGACTGTTGTTTGAATCTGTTACGCAAGGTGTTAACAAATGTACTGTGCTGTAACAAAAGCACTTGAATGGCAGCTTATGCGGTGTTGTTCGGAATGTTTTCTTTATTGATAAATGACAATAAAAGTATTAAAAAACACTTGAGAAATACGGCGGTATTCATAATTAGGAATTAACCATCTTTCTTCGTATTTCGCATACTTGATTAGTTGAAATCATACGATCGAAATATTTATCAGCACATGCATACATAAAATAAATCACAGAAGAGGAAAAAACTGTTCCGCAAGTTGCATTGATAGACTGATAATCATTTAGATAAAAAATAACTAATAAATATTTCGATGTTTCGATTAAAAAACACATTATTATGTGTTTCTTCCATCCCATTTCTTATGCACAATGTTTGGTCAGTTTTATTATCGAACAAAAACTATTCCCACCTGCGGAATCGACTATTTATGCGCTCGAATGCAAATAATCTACCCACGATGGCTTCGGTGCGGATCTTAGGCAGGTCGTATATTAGAGCGGTGATTTTATAACCAGAAACGCTTTCTTTTTTCACTAATTTGTTGAAGATGATCGGGTTTGTTGCTGTTTTTACGTCCATTGAGGAACCTATTTGAATTAAATTATATTTATGCATGATGAAAAATTCATTGCAAGTAATGTCTACAGTGAAATCTTTCAATAACCAATCTGAAGCATTTCTCTTACTGCTTGAGAAAACGATGTTTCAAACTATCCAGAACCATTTAAATAACTTGGGAGATAAGTCGTAAGTGCGAAGGCAAACTCAAACGTTGTTCTATCCGGTCGAGTTTTCTTCGTTCGAAAGGAATGGAAGAGTGTTCTTGCAAATCACACATGAACATAGGCTTTCTAAATTTGTTACTATTGATATCATTTGGAAAATGTACCAATAAACTGCAAATGTCGATATACAATGCCACAACCTCAACGAAGACTTCATTATTGTCAAGTGGCGTATTGGTAAGAAAGCTACGTAAACACGTATAGCGTGTGCTTAAAGGAGTTACAAGATGTTTCGTATCAGTTCTACCGTATAACAATATCTGCCGTTATCAATTGTCCTAATAAGTTTAGTGAATAAAATGCTCTTTGCTTTTGCTCTTTTTTTAAGGAGTCCAAATATACCATCGTGGATCATTCATGGACTATTTATCAAATGATCCCAATCATAGATAAAAATATCAATATAAAATCCCATAATTTATCAATTCTGACCTGCCTGTTGATCACATAATGTATGTCCAATTTTCCTACCAATCTGATGCTATCAGATCATGGCTGGTGATAACATCGTACGCACATTCATTGAACTCCAACGAGAGGCTAGGCGCATATTATACAACGATCAAATCCGATCAAACTTGTCAACGCACTGCCTCTAGATGCTGTTCTAGGCAATAAGGATAATTAACGCTTTGCTCTAGAGCGTCTGCACGCACACTGAGCATGCCGTATGTAAACAAGTGGCCCCCACACTCCTCCAGCCTCTAATGACCATCTCCCCCAGTAGCGAGATTGCCCTCCAATCTGCACATAATTGATCGCTGCAACCGATCGGGTTCATCAACTCTGAAGTAACAGCATAAGAAAAAAAAACGCACCAAGAGGAAGCGATCACCAACGCCGGAGCCTGTTTTATTAGACCGTGTAGGATCGTGCACTGACACATGTGGGGTAGTACATCCGGAAGGAGGTTATCTGGTGCCATCTAACAAGTTTGCGGGGCTAGCGTGCGTACGTGTTTGTTTGTGTTTTTTTTGTTGCCTGTTGTTGTTGCTTCACTTGCTCCACACACCTCAGCCAATCTCAGGCACCATCTCGCACGCGGGCGATCGATCACCCGCTCTCGAACGCGGCGATCACCCCGATTCCGGCGCCCGATGGCCCGATGCTCCAGAAAAGTCAAGCTCCTGCTCTCCCCCCCCC
>KZ067784.1:51384-69226 GCA_002091845.1 Anopheles cracens | reverse complement strand
CACGCCGCGTTGGTGGACGGGGGTGAGTGGGCGAATATGCGCGGGTGCTCGGGCTTTCCCATGACCAGGGCTGGAGCGTGAAAACTGCAACGGATCGATTCGTGCGAGCGAGCAAAACGCGCTGGCCTTGGCGGCGCTCCGTGTCGAGTCAAATTATTCGGCTGGAGCGGTTGGCATCCTTCTGCCCGGCTGTGTGTGTGTGTGTGCATGTCACGCCGCGTTGGTGGACGGGGGTGAGTGGGCGAATATGCGCGGGTGCTCGGGCTTTCCCATGACCAGGGCTGGAGCGTGAAAACTGCAACGGATCGATTCGTGCGAGCGAGCAAAACGCGCTGGCCTTGGCGGCGCTCCGTGTCGAGTCAAATTATTCGGCTGGAGCGGTTGGCATCCTTCTGCCCGGCTGTGATGCGTTTTTGTTGTTACTTCTTCGTTTTAGGTGTTTTGTTTGCCGTCGGTTCGGTGTCCATCCCGCAGAGTCCGTGTGGGATCCGTTACATAAATTGATTCAGGTGATCCGAATAATGGCGATAATTAAAAGTAAGCACGGAAAAAGAAAGCGCAACCGATGAGCTTGTGATTAATTACCTGGACCCGCTGGCGCTGGCGGTGTGCGCAAGCTGCGTAAACACGGCCACGTGCTGGATGGAGCAAGGGACGGGAGGGATGGCGTGGGGGGATGGGGGAGCAGGAGCTTGACTTTTCTGGAGCATCGGGCCATCGGGCGCCGGAATCGGGGTGATCGCCGCGTTCGAGAGCGGGTGATCGATCGCCCGCGTGCGAGATGGTGCCTGAGATTGGCTGAGGTGTGTGGAGCAAGTGAAGCAACAACAACAGGCAACAAAAAAAAATCGGAATTAGGATGTATTCTCCCTGCGAATGGAACACGGGTGCCGGGGTGTTTTTTCCAGCCACCACAAAACCTTGACCCTGTGTGTGTTTGTGTGAGTGCAGCATAATTGAGCCCTCCATCCCGCACCCGGTTGGAATTGGATGGAACCGGTGAATCGAACTATGCGATCGAAATCGGATCCGATCGTCGATCGATTCGGGGACGCGCGTTGCCCTTCGGTATGGTTACGAAAATTGCGTAGAATAGAGCCAACACGTGAGCCGAACGAGATGCAATCGTTATGGAAGCGATTAAACTTGTTTCCCTCCCCACGGTCGTTACTTTTTTCGTTGGTAGAGAAGTTTCTTCTTCCTCTTCTTCCTCTTCATCGGCTAACCTCACTGCTTTCGCGCCCGATCGAAGCGGTTCGATGCGGTGCGTTGAATGGAATTGGGTGTTGATGAGGTCTCGTTCGAACTGTACCTACGCGGCAGCGCACGGCCGCTTCAGCTGCGGTTTCCATTACGTAAAGGAAAATGCGGATGAATAACCAAGAAAAATCAGATTAGGTCACCGAATTCTTGCGTCTCTGGGAGCCAGCCCCAGCAGCAACATTGCAATCAATTTCTAATCAAAACCCAAACAATTACCGGTGAAATGATCTTTCCTGCCCGTGTGTGTGTGTGTGCGGGCGCGACGATGGCGCTCGAAAAGCATGCCATCCTATCGATCGTGCACCGAAAACCGAAGCCGAACCGGCGGAAAAGCCACTCGAGCACGCGCTAGCACGCGCGGTGGAACGCGCGCGCGCGCGCGCGCGCGCGGGCAAGGCGGGTGAAAATGTTTTCAACTCGACACCGAGACCTACTTTTCGGGTGGCTTCTTGTGGATGCGCTGTAGGGCGTCTCGGACCTCGGCTGGGCTTCCACCCGGCTCTCCCGGCACTCCCGGGCCGAGGGGAAATCTATGGAAAAGTGGATATTACGCGAGGCAGGCGAGCGAAACAGCGCGGCTGGAAAACAACTCGCCGCCAGCAGGGGACGATCGACAAATTTGACTGACGAGCGACGTTCTCACGACCAGCAACAGCGCCGAAAAGGAAGCCGCGTCCCAACTCGATCACATGGCTTCTTGTTCTCATCAAATCGGAATTAGGATGTATTCTCCCTGCGAATGGAACACGGGTGCCGGGGTGTTTTTTCCAGCCACCACAAAACCTTGACCCTGTGTGTGTTTGTGTGGGTGCAGCATAATTGAGCCCTCCATCCCGCACCCGGTTGGAATTGGATGGAACCGGTGAATCGAACTATGCGATCGAAATCGGATCCGATCGATTGATAAGCTGAGTGTACGATAGCATAGTTGCTTCGGTTCTCGTTAGAGATGGATTGTTCAGGAGGATAATTTGCATCCCTCCCTTTTATCACACTCCGGGAATGTTAATGAACCGAACCGAACGAGTGCGTCCCGTTCTACGAATACTCATCTCGTCCCGCTGGCCGTGCAAATCGCATTTGCATCAGCTGCCGATAGTCTTTCCAAACGCTCAAAAGCACACTCACCGAAGAACTCCTCTCTACGCGACGAGCATTCCCGCGGCGAGCGTTTCGATCGCAAAAGTAAGAAAAAAAAAAGCTATCATAAAGGATATAAATTTTTTGAAAATTGTGCTACTCCTTAAGATGTTATTTTGGATAATTGGCAGGAACAAAGTCTAGTTTATCAATTTTTCTTGTTAATTTTTCTTTGTTCTGCATGAACTATCTATGTTTTTCAAACACCGATATCAAACAATTCAGAAGAAAAATATAATTTAAAATTATATAAAAGTATTCTTGCAAAGTTGATAGTGACATGAAGGCCAATCGGACCAATCTGAGTCTAAGGTTCTTAAACGTAAGCGTTTGATAGTCAGTATGGACTGACGAAAGATACTTCCAATCCAAATATGGCAATCGCGCTTGAAACGTATCGCATCTGAAGAAATCTATTACAGTGGAGAAATTTATTCCAGAAGTTGGAAGCCAACATGAAGGGAATGCAAATTTCAAAGAAAGCTTTTTTTTCTTATGCTGTTACTTCAGAGTTGATGAACCCGATCGGTTGCAGCGATCAATTATGTGCAGATTGGAGGGCAATCTCGATACTGGGGGAGATGGTCATTAGAGGTTGGAGAAGGATGGGGGCCACTTGTTTACATACGGCATGCTCAGTGTGCGTGCAGACGCTCTAGAGCAAAGCGTTAATTATCCTTATTGCCTAGAACAGCATCTACCGGCAGTGCGTTGACAAGTTTGATCGGATTTGATCGTTGTATAATATGCGCTTAGCCTCTCGTTGGAGTTCAATGAATGCGCGTACGATGTTATCACCAGCCATGATCTGATAGCATCAGATTGATAGGAACTTTGGACATACATTATGTGATCAACAGGCAGGTCAGAATTGATAAATTATGGGATTTTATATTGATATTTTTATCTATCATTGGGATCATTTGATATATAGTCCATGAATGATCCACGATGGTATATTTGGACTTCTTAAAAAAAGAGCAAAAGCAAAGAGCATTTTATTCACTAAACTTATTAGGGCAATTGATAACGGCAGATATTGTTATACGGTAGAACTGATACGAAACATCTTGTAACTCCTTTAAGCACACGCTATACGTGTTTACGTAGCTTTCTTACCAATACGCCACTTGACAATAATGAAGTCTTCGTTGAGGTTGTGGCATTGTATATCGACATTCGTAGTTTATTGGTACATTTTCCAATTGATATCAATAGTAACAAATTAAGAAATCCTATGTTCATATGTGATTTGCAAGAACACTCTTCCATTCCTTTCGAACGAAGAAAACTCGACCGGATAGAACAACGTTTGAGTTTGCCTTCGCACTTACGACTTATCTCCCAAGTTATTTAAATGGTTCTGGTTAGTTTGAAACATCGTTTTCTCAAGCAGTAAGAGAAATGCTTCAGATTGGTTATTGAAAGATTTCACTGTAGACATTACTTGCAATGAATTTTTCATCATGCATAAATATAATTTTATTCAAATAGGTTCCTCAATGGACGTAAAAACAGCAACAAACCCGATCATCTTCAACAAATTAGTGAAAAAAGAAAGCGTTTCTGGTTATAAAATCACCGCTCTAATATACGACCTGCCTAAGATCCGCACCGAAGCCATCGTGGGTAGATTATTTGCATTCGAGCGCATAAATAGTCGATTCCGGAGGTGGGAATAGTTTTTGTTCGATAATAAAACTGACCAAACATTGTGCATAAGAAATGGGATGGTAGAAACACATAATAATGTGTTTTTTAATCGAAACATCGAAATATTTATTAGCTATTTTTTATTTAAATGATTATCAGTCTATCAATGCAACTTACGGAACAGTTTTTTCCTCTTCTGTGATTTATTTTATGTATGCATGTGCTGATAAATAATCGTTATGGAAGCGATTAAACTTGTTTCCCTCCCCACGGTCGTTACTTTTTTCGTTGGTAGAGAAGTTTCTTCTTCCTCTTCTTCCTCTTCATCGGCTAACCTCACTGCTTTCGCGCCCGATCGAAGCGGTTCGATGCGGTGCGTTGAATGGAATTGGGTGTTGATGAGGTCTCGTTCGAACTGTACCTACGCGGCAGCGCACGGCCGCTTCAGCTGCGGTTTCCATTACGTAAAGGAAAATGCGGATGAATAACCAAGAAAAATCAGATTAGGTCACCGAATTCTTGCGTCTCTGGGAGCCAGCCCCAGCAGCAACATTGCAATCAATTTCTAATCAAAACCCAAACAATTACCGGTGAAATGATCTTTCCTGCCCGTGTGTGTGTGTGTGCATGTCACGCCGCGTTGGTGGACGGGGGTGAGTGGGCGAATATGCGCGGGTGCTCGGGCTTTCCCATGACCAGGGCTGGAGCGTGAAAACTGCAACGGATCGATTCGTGCGAGCGAGCAAAACGCGCTGGCCTTGGCGGCGCTCCGTGTCGAGTCAAATTATTCGGCTGGAGCGGTTGGCATCCTTCTGCCCGGCTGTGATGCGTTTTTGTTGTTACTTCTTCGTTTTAGGTGTTTTGTTTGCCGTCGGTTCGGTGTCCATCCCGCAGCGTCCGTGTGGGATCCGTTACATAAATTGATTCAGGTGATCCGAATAATGGCGATAATTAAAAGTAAGCACGGAAAAAGAAAGCGCAACCGATGAGCTTGTGATTAATTACCTGGACCCGCTGGCGCTGGCGGTGTGCGCAAGCTGCGTAAACACGGCCACGTGCTGGATGGAGCAAGGGACGGGAGGGATGGCGTGAGGGGGGGGGGAGAGCAGGAGCTTGACTTTTCTGGAGCATCGGGCCATCGGGCGCCGGAATCGGGGTGATCGCCGCGTTCGAGAGCGGGTGATCGATCGCCCGCGTGCGAGATGGTGCCTGAGATTGGCTGAGGTGTGTGGAGCAAGTGAAGCAACAACAACAGGCAACAAAAAAAACACAAACAAACACGTACGCACGCTAGCCCCGCAAACTTGTTAGATGGCACCAGATAACCTCCTTCCGGATGTACTACCCCACATGTGTCAGTGCACGATCCTACACGGTCTAATAAAACAGGCTCCGGCGTTGGTGATCGCTTCCTCTTGGTGCGTTTTTTTTCTTATGCTGTTACTTCAGAGTTGATGAACCCGATCGGTTGCAGCGATCAATTATGTGCAGATTGGAGGGCAATCTCGATACTGGGGGAGATGGTCATTAGAGGTTGGAGAAGGATGGGGGCCACTTGTTTACATACGGCATGCTCAGTGTGCGTGCAGACGCTCTAGAGCAAAGCGTTAATTATCCTTATTGCCTAGAACAGCATCTACCGGCAGTGCGTTGACAAGTTTGATCGGATTTGATCGTTGTATAATATGCGCTTAGCCTCTCGTTGGAGTTCAATGAATGCGCGTACGATGTTATCACCAGCCATGATCTGATAGCATCAGATTGATAGGAACTTTGGACATACATTATGTGATCAACAGGCAGGTCAGAATTGATAAATTATGGGATTTTATATTGATATTTTTATCTATCATTGGGATCATTTGATATATAGTCCATGAATGATCCACGATGGTATATTTGGACTTCTTAAAAAAAGAGCAAAAGCAAAGAGCATTTTATTCACTAAACTTATTAGGGCAATTGATAACGGCAGATATTGTTATACGGTAGAACTGATACGAAACATCTTGTAACTCCTTTAAGCACACGCTATACGTGTTTACGTAGCTTTCTTACCAATACGCCACTTGACAATAATGAAGTCTTCGTTGAGGTTGTGGCATTGTATATCGACATTCGTAGTTTATTGGTACATTTTCCAATTGATATCAATAGTAACAAATTAAGAAATCCTATGTTCATATGTGATTTGCAAGAACACTCTTCCATTCCTTTCGAACGAAGAAAACTCGACCGGATAGAACAACGTTTGAGTTTGCCTTCGCACTTACGACTTATCTCCCAAGTTATTTAAATGGTTCTGGTTAGTTTGAAACATCGTTTTCTCAAGCAGTAAGAGAAATGCTTCAGATTGGTTATTGAAAGATTTCACTGTAGACATTACTTGCAATGAATTTTTCATCATGCATAAATATAATTTTATTCAAATAGGTTCCTCAATGGACGTAAAAACAGCAACAAACCCGATCATCTTCAACAAATTAGTGAAAAAAGAAAGCTTCAAGCAGTAAGAGAAATGCTTCAGATTGGTTATTGAAAGATTTCACTGTAGACATTACTTGCAATGAATTTTTCATCATGCATAAATATAATTTAATTCAAATAGGTTCCTCAATGGACGTAAAAACAGCAACAAACCCGATCATCTTCAACAAATTAGTGAAAAAAGAAAGCGTTTCTGGTTATAAAATCACCGCTCTAATATACGACCTGCCTAAGATCCGCACCGAAGCCATCGTGGGTAGATTATTTGCATTCGAGCGCATAAATAGTCGATTCCGCAGGTGGGAATAGTTTTTGTTCGATAATAAAACTGACCAAACATTGTGCATAAGAAATGGGATGGAAGAAACACATAATAATGTGTTTTTTAATCGAAACATCGAAATATTTATTAGTTATTTTTTATCTAAATGATTATCAGTCTATCAATGCAACTTGCGGAACAGTTTTTTCCTCTTCTGTGATTTATTTTATGTATGCATGTGCTGATAAATATTTCGATCGTATGATTTCAACTAATCAAGTATGCGAAATACGAAGAAAGATGGTTAATTCCTAATTATGAATACCGCCGTATTTCTCAAGTGTTTTTTAATACTTTTATTGTCATTTATCAATAAAGAAAACATTCCGAACAACACCGCATAAGCTGCCATTCAAGTGCTTTTGTTACAGCACAGTACATTTGTTAACACCTTGCGTAACAGATTCAAACAACAGTCAAACGTCACTCATCGGCAAGGAATTTCAACGCAGAATTTATCTGCTACGATCTCTCTTCTAGCTTCCGAACTTCCTACGTCGTGCTGTCAAAATAAAAGTCCACCCTGCCCTCCAGCACTGAAGATCACTCTCAAAGAACGCCCGAAAGCGAGCCCACCGATAACCCCCGAAAAACCCTGACCGACACACCTGATCGGTCGAGACCGGTTTTGGCGAGCGGACCTCATGCTTACCTCTTTCACCTGTTGAACTTAACCCATTTACGGACGCGATCAGCAGCACGGTCCCGGTCAGGATCACCGCCACGAGGGGCAGCATCCAGCCGCAGGCCGTCTGCCGGCGGTGCACGATCGCCATCGCCTTCACCGTCCTAAGGCGCTCGTTGCTGCTGCTTGACGACGTTACGGATAAGTTATCACACAGTCACTGGCACTGACTGAATAGAACAAAACAGAGGGAAAAATGAAGAAAAAAACCTTCCAAAACACACAAACACACTCAGCGGGTGATGATCCTCACTGGTCCGTAAGATTTCGACACTTTTTCGGGACGGGCCACGTCTCGGCGGGCTCTTTTCGGGACTATTACGCGCGGTAATCACACACCTCCGCGCGGGTCAGTTAATTGACAGGCTCTGATGGGCTCTGCCCTCAGGACGGTCGGTGCCCCCGCCGATGGTGCCGATAAGACCTAACGTCCCGGATCCGGTTTCGGTTCTGTTTGTTGCGCTGCGCTGCGAGCGCACTTAGAGCCCGAATTTTAACGCTCCCGGTCTCCTGGATCGCACCCGGAAGATACCGGATCACGGGGTGTTTGTGTATAGGAGTGTTGGTGCGTTCGCTTCTGCCCGTCGGTCACTTTCACTCGAGATTCCAAGGAAAGAGAACCTTGAACTTTCCCTTCGACCGGGCCGACCGCGGACTGGAAGTTCCTGGTGCAGAAGTAGCCTTGTAACTTCTGTCTGCGTTTCTGGGAGTCTGTCTGTCGATCCAAACACGCTAGCAGTCTAATGGTTTCCGTCTTCTCGTCTCACCTTCAACACTTCCCGCACTCCTACACTGCCACTCACTTCTCGCACTACCCTTATTTCCGGTGGGTGGCGAACGAAAAAAAAACAACATAAAAAAAAACAAACCAAAACTAAACGGAATGTCAACCTGCGTTCACTTCGCGGCTGGTTCTGGGGTTCGTCGTCTTGGTAGACTTCACACTCGTTGCTTGCACGCGGTTCGGTCACGATCGCGAAAAAGAAAGTAGCACTCGCGGCCGCGCGTTCCGCTCTTCGATGACGGCTTCGAGACGACGTCTTCCTGCGTCGGGTATGCGCTGGCGCGTCTTCTGTCGGAATGACCGCACTGCTCGGGATCGGCACCGTTCGGAGGCCCCAGTTTGGGCCGCGACCACGATCGCGCCGTTGGAGTTTGCGGACGCTTTCTTTTTACCGCTTCTCGTTCGTGTGCTCTCTCGCTCTCGCTCTTCACACGCGCATTTGCACACTTCTCTTTCCCGCACACACACACACACACACACGCTTTGTATCTCTTGCTCACACGTCACGCGTTCGCTCCCGCTTGCGCACACTTGCGCCGATCGCTTTCTCCAAAGATGTTGGGTGTTGGGGAGCGTTTCGGAACCAGCCGGATTCCCTGACGGATTCCCGGGCGTTGTGTCGCGATGTTGCGGGCTCGCACGGTGGCTGCAGTGTTGCGTGCGCTCGGTGCTACTAGGAAATGGAGTCGACGGTCGCGCAACATATATAACAAAACTCAGAGCACAGCCGAGAGAAAGCTTGCTCGCGCGTGTGATCGTCGCCTTTCGTTCCCACCTTTTCCGGGCGCTATCTTCCCTTTTGGCCTTGCGTGTTGCCTCTCCGACTGCTGCCTCGGATGCTGAGCCCAGCCGAGGATACTCTCGCAGCTGGAGCTGGCAGCTGGCCCGTGCGATGATGGGCTCTCGAGAAATTGAAACATCATTGACCGATGGAACGCCACACCGTCGGATGCGTGGTGTGCGCTGCTGTGGAAGAAAGTATCTATCGCTCTGGGATGCTCTGCCGCAGGTATCGCGGCGATACAGATGCTTCGTCAGTGCGATGGTTCTCTTCTCCGTTCCCTCGCTTTGGTCATCTTCTGATTGTGGCACTTGTACGGGCAGGTTGTGTATGCATCGATCGATCGGTCTGAAGATGCCTCCGTAAGGATGATTAAGAGCAGCTTGTCGATGTTTATTTGCAGTGCTACGCGGCGACACGCTGCGCACAAGTGGGAGAAAAGGCAAAGGCTCGAGTCACCTGAAGCTTTGCTCTGCTTTTCTTCCGGTGCCTTAAGAAGCTATCCCTTGTCAAGTGGTAAATTAGAAAAGCACTCACTGTTGAAATGGTTTCGAATCGAGTGTTTTGGAATGTTTTGTGCAATGGATGGCACGTGGTTTCGAGCACGGATCGATTTTGTGCTCGTTATTGCTTGATTTCTAATAAACTATGTTTCAAATTGCTAATTCTAGTTCAATAACACGACAGATCCTTTAGATTTGGAGGTTTGATGAACTTTGTTTTAGTTTTGCTCTGTTCTTCGTATTTATTATAATTAGAGTAGTTTTATGATAATTGAAATGAATTATTTTTGTTGTTTCTCATGTTGTAGAAAGTTTCTCATTTGTTATTGGTTTTTATTATTATTGTTATTAAAAGTGTTGCTTTGTCATACATTTCTGTGATTGGTAAGACAAGGATGAAACTACCTGGTTTATTTGAATATTTTTGACGCTTCTTTTATCAAGGTGAATTTAATATGTTTTGCTTCATCTTTACGTGAAGAGCATTTCAATTTGTTAAGTATAGATTAAAAAAAACATATTAAATCTACATGATTTGCATTATAAATGATTTTCTCACTAGTTATATTGCGATCCTTTCATTTTATATTAATTTCAATTAAGAGTTGCAGAATGAATTGTATATTTTTATAAATTAACAATCGCGGTCTTTCGTCAAAAAGGATGAGAAATAATAACTGAAAACAAGACACTCAATAATGAACATAATTAATTATATTCTTCCTGTATTCTCCCTTCAAACAGGAAGCCTCACATATCGACAACACTGCTTATCGTGTTTCAGTGTGCGCGTGTTTGTGTGTGTGTGTTTTTTTTTCTCTTGCAATCCAAGTACTGCCACTGCCTGACATCAAAGCTACGTTCGCCACGTCTTGAATGGCATCCCGTGCGATAATGGCAATGGTTATGACGATGGTTCGGTACTTCCGATCATCATCATCATCATCGATCGGCCGTTATTATGTGGATGATGTATGCTCCTCCGCTTACCGCTATAATGTGTACCAGTGGCCCATATTTGGTCGATGGATTGCGTGGATTCCGCATGGGCCGGCACGGGCAGGCTGATGAGTTTGCGATCGTGATCGATACCCTTTTCCTTTGAGTGCAAATTTTCCACGCTCGTCGAGGGAGTACGCTGCGCGGTGGTATTGTTTTGCTACAACCATCGAAGTTTCAATTGAAAGCGTGTTTATCACCTACCTTCCGGTGTGCAGATGTGTTTATTTCGAGTTGCGCCTTGATTGCAATGTTGCTGCTGGGGCTGGCTCCCAGAGACGCAAGAATTCGGTGACCTAATCTGATTTTTCTTGGTTATTCATCCGCATTTTCCTTTACGTAATGGAAACCGCAGCTGAAGCGGCCGTGCGCTGCCGCGTAGGTACAGTTCGAACGAGACCTCATCAACACCCAATTCCATTCAACGCACCGCATCGAACCGCTTCGATCGGGCGCGAAAGCAGTGAGGTTAGCCGATGAAGAGGAAGAAGAGGAAGAAGAAACTTCTCTACCAACGAAAAAAGTAACGACCGTGGGGAGGGAAACAAGTTTAATCGCTTCCATAACGATTGCATCTCGTTCGGCTCACGTGTTGGCTCTATTCTACGCGATTTTCGTAACCATACCGAAGGGCAACGCGCGTCCCCGAATCGATCGGCGATCGGATCCGATTTCGATCGCATAGTTCGATTCACCGGTTCCATCCAATTCCAACCGGGTGCGGGATGGAGGGCTCAATTATGCTGCACCCACACAAACACACACAGGGTCAAGGTTTTGTGGTGGCTGGAAAAAACACCCCGGCACCCGTGTTCCATTCGCAGGGAGAATACATCCTAATTCCGATTTGATGAGAACAAGAAGCCATGTGATCGAGTTGGGACGCGGCTTCCTTTTCGGCGCTGTTGCTGGTCGTGAGAACGTCGCTCGTCAGTCAAATTTGTCGATCGTCCCCTGCTGGCGGCGAGTTGTTTTCCAGCCGCGCTGTTTCGCTCGCCTGCCTCGCGTAATATCCACTTTTCCATAGATTTCCCCTCGGCCCGGGAGTGCCGGGAGAGCCGGGTGGAAGCCCAGCCGAGGTCCGAGACGCCCTACAGCGCATCCACAAGAAGCCACCCGAAAAGTAGGTCTCGGTGTCGAGTTGAAAACATTTTCACCCGCCTTGCCCGCGCGCGCGCGTTCCACCGCGCGTGCTAGCGCGTGCTCGAGTGGCTTTTCCGCCGGTTCGGCTTCGGTTTTCGGTGCACGATCGATAGGATGGCATGCTTTTCGAGCGCCATCGTCGCGCCCGAAATGGCACAAATCATTTGAAATTAAGATACGTTTCGGCCGGGTGCGGGGGAATTGGGCGTACGTTCGTGTCTGGAGTAGGTAATCTTTTTTTGCGCCAGTCAACGGCTTTGATCGTTTTTTTTTCTTACTTTTGCGATCGAAACGCTCGCCGCGGGAATGCTCGTCGCGTAGAGAGGAGTTCTTCGGTGAGTGTGCTTTTGAGCGTTTGGAAAGACTATCGGCAGCTGATGCAAATGCGATTTGCACGGCCAGCGGGACGAGATGAGTATTCGTAGAACGGGACGCACTCGTTCGGTTCGGTTCATTAACATTCCCGGAGTGTGATAAAAGGGAGGGATGCAAATTATCCTCCTGAACAATCCATCTCTAACGAGAACCGAAGCAACTATGCTATCGTACACTCAGCTTATCAATACTAAATGTGAAAAAAACTAAAAAAAAGATTTTTAATAAACTTGTCAACAGGAATGATCATACAAATATAAGGGGTCGCAAGTGTGATAAAATCAAAACATAAGTTGTAATGGGCACAAATCATTTGAAATTAAGATACGTTTCGGCCGGGTGCGGGGGAATTGGGCGTACGTTCGTGTCTGGAGTAGGTAATCTTTTTTTGCGCCAGTCAACGGCTTTGATCGTTTTTTTTTTTCTTACTTTTGCGATCGAAACGCTCGCCGCGGGAATGCTCGTCGCGTAGAGAGGAGTTCTTCGGTGAGTGTGCTTTTGAGCGTTTGGAAAGACTATCGGCAGCTGATGCAAATGCGATTTGCACGGCCAGCGGGACGAGATGAGTAGTCGTAGAACGGGACGCACTCGTTCGGTTCGGTTCATTAACTTTCCCGGAGTGTGATAAAAGGGAGGGATGCAAATTATCCTCCTGAACAATCCATCTCTAACGAGAACCGAAGCAACTATGCTATCGTACACTCAGCCTATCAATTCTAAATGCGAAAAAAAAACTAAAGAAAAGATTTTTAATAAACTTGTCAACAGGAATGATCATACAAATATAAGGTTTCGCAAGTGTGATAAAATCAAAACATAAGTTGAAATTAAACCAGTATAAAAGCTTTCTTTGAAATTTGCATTCCCTTCATGTTGGCTTCCAACTTCTGGAATAAATTTCTCCACTGTAATAGATTTCTTGAGATGCGATACGTTTCAAGCGCGCTTGCCATATTTGGATTGGAAGTATCTTTCGTCAGTCCATACTGACTATCAAACGCTTATGTTTAAGAACCTTAGACTCAGATTGGTCCGATTGGCCTTCATATCACTATCAACTTTGCAAGAATACTTTTATATAATTTTAAATTATCTTTTTCTTCCGAATTGTTTGATATCGGTGTTAAAAAAACATAGATAGTTCATGCAGAACAAAGAAAAATTAACAAGAAAAATTGATAAACTTGACTTTGTTCCTGCCAATTATCCAAAATAACATCTTAAGGAGTAGCACAATTTTCAAAAAATTTATATCCTTTATGATAGCTTGTATTGGATAACAGAGTATTCGTTCATTCATTAAATTTGACATACATGATTCTTCATTAAAATTGACATACAATTCTGCTAATTATTGTTTTTGTTAAACACATGTGAATTGTGACTTGCTAAGATCGTAGCTATGATAATTAATCATAAAAGATAATTTGCATTATATCATAAAACATAATAAAATACATATGAGATAAAATATCAAACGATCAAAAATAGTAAATATAAGATGATGTAGTTTATTTCAAGTCTAAAGTATATTTATATTTAGCGGTAATGATCATACAAATATAAGGGGTCGCAAGTGTGATAAAATCAAAACATAAGTTGTAATGAAACCAGTATAAAAGCTTTCTTTGAAATTTGCATTCCCTTCATGTTGGCTTCCAACTTCTGGAATAAATTTCTCCACTGTAATAGATTTCTTCAGATGCGATACGTTTCAAGCGCGATTGCCATATTTGGATTGGAAGTATCTTTCGTCAGTCCATACTGACTATCAAACGCTTACGTTTAAGAACCTTAGACTCAGATTGGTCCGATTGGCCTTCATGTCACTATCAACTTTGCAAGAATACTTTTATATAATTTTAAATTATATTTTTCTTCTGAATTGTTTGATATCGGTGTTTGAAAAACATAGATAGTTCATGCAGAACAAAGAAAAATTAACAAGAAAAATTGATAAACTAGACTTTGTTCCTGCCAATTATCCAAAATAACATCTTAAGGAGTAGCACAATTTTCAAAAAATTTATATCCTTTATGATAGCTTGTATTGGATAACAGAGTATTCGTTCATTCATTAAATTTGACATACATGATTCTTCATTAAAATTGACATACAATTCTGCTAATTATTGTTTTTGTTAAACACATGTGAATTGTGACTTGCTAAGATCGTAGCTATGATAATTAATCATAAAAGATAATTTTCATTATATCATAAAACATAATAAAATACATATGAGATAAAATATCAAACGATCAAAAATAGTAAATATAAGATGATTTAGTTTATTTCAAGTCTAAAGTATATTTATATTTAGCGGTATGACGGTCGTAGAGACCATATTGTCAGAGCCTAAGTGATCTGACTGACATTTCTGATCTCAGGGCATTTCCTCCCTGTTATTTGACCTTATGCCCCGGGTCTGCTCGGTTTATTTAAGTTTATTTCAAGTAAAGTATAGGCATTTAAAAAAAATAAAAGATTTGAAATGCAGATTTTTTAAAATGAACAACCAATAGATTTAGAGCTATAAATTTAGCCATAATAGTTCGCTCCAATAAATCACGTTTGTTTTCGATTGGTTTAGGCGTGTGCCCACTTCTTCCAGAGTTCGTCCCACCTCCATCAATCATTTTTCGATAGTTTCCCACAAATCTCCGAATCGCTACACTCTCCAACATTCTTCGTATCAAGACCTCATTCTTTCGAGACTATCATACGCCTCCGAGGATCCGGGGAAGACATCGTCAGTTTGCACTTTACATCCGATGCGAACGGTTAGGGTCGGCTGTCGGCGGCGCTACGTTCGTGATAAATCATCACAATCGAGTGAAATCTCAATCCGGCCGCTCAATCGCGTGCATCGGTGCGCCCGAAGAGCGGCTTCGGAAAACAATAGACCGGCGCACAACAATACTACTCGGAATCACACCACTAACGAGCCGGGTGCCTGGAGATCGCCCGCCAAACGATCGCTCGATGCTCGAACAAAGCTGTCACGAGTCCCACCGGAGATCACCGGGCGCGGTCATAAATCATTCATCAATAAATCATTCACCGGCGGCCTTTTTTCCCGTGGGCTTGGAGCTCGCGGGCTAAATGAGTCACTGATTACCCTACTTAGTGAGCCATTTTCACCACCGACACTAATCACCCCGGAGGGCGGTGTGGGGAGATGTGTATTTCTTTTTATCGCACGATTAGACTGCAACGTCCGGCGCCAGTGGATGAAGCTATAACTGTCAACGGTCACTTCTCTGGATCGATCGATCCGCCCAGGTGCACATCACCATCGTTGGAGGGGGGACTCTGTTCGGGATCTGGGTCGGCAGACGCGGTTCGCGACCGGACGCGTGCCGTTTCCCTGCGAACGAGTTCTTATCAACCGGTGCGGTGCCGGGTGGGCCCTCTCTCTTTCTCCCTGGGACAGAGCATTCCAGAACCGTTACTTTCTGGCATCCATCTACTGTTAGCATTCCACGCCACCAGGGAATTCGCTTCCTGTTCTGTCCACCCCGGCTGAAGGATGTTATCAATTAGCTGCGCTCGCATCCTCAGCCTGCCGGCGGCCATTACTCAACCGGCTTTATCCCGTGGCCAGCCGGATATTACACAACACGCGGCCCGTCCCCCTCCAGCCGGCACTCGTCACTCGTGTGGCGCAGCTATTTCCGCGACCAGCGTGTCACCAGCGCACACCGCCCGTACTAGCGCCTCCGGCGCGAATTAACGCCACGAATTACAACGGTACAAAACAGGCCGCACCGGTCGGATCCTAACCACACTTGATTGGAGCAGCTGACATGCCGGTATGAGCCGCGTCCTCGTCATCTCCGGGCCACCTTCGCGATGAAATCATCGTCGGCCGGACGAGTTGGGGTCGGTGGGACCAATTTCTCAGAAACGCACGTTGACGCGGCTTGGAAAGTTTCGATTCGGTGCCGTAAGTGTGTTTGTGTGTACCCGTGCGGTCGGGTGCCGGATTCGGGAAATGGAGTGAAATCCCTTGCCTCCAGGGATGCGTCAGAATGGCGGAACCGGTACGTGAAAGCAAGTTTAATTAAGTTTGCTGAAATTAATTGACAACAGTTTGCCGTTGAATGACGCACGGAGATTCGCTCCGACGAAGGTCAATGTCGTGCGGTGCGAAAGGAGAAAGGGAGAGAGCCATTTTAATCAGCAGTAATGCAGTTTTTCATTAAAAATTGAAATTACAAACAAATTCATGGAACACCTTAGCCTTAGAGGTGAAAAAATCTGGTTTTCTGGAATTCTGGGAAAATCAAACCTCAATCCTTTTCGTACAAAGCATGCCTCCAATACATTCTCTTTCTTTCGTGAAGCATCATGTATGCGGTATAATAGATTCTTTCACAATCGATTGAATTATGAGTCCCTGGGGGAAGACGTCCTCGTCCGAGATTGATTTACTGCTTATTGAAATGTGTTTTGACTCCATATTTCGCTCACACGCACTCCCCGGCGTACGTTCCTCCAGGCGTTCTCGATGCATTCATCCAACAAGGCGACGAACCTGCACCGTTTGGAAAACGATCGACCCAAACGTACGAATAAATGCAAAATTCCCCGCCACGCAAGACGAAAAAAACCGGCGACGCACACTCACTCAACTTTCTATCCGCTAATATGCTACCCATTGAAATGTACCTACGCTTGTGCGCCCGTTGGGGCCAGTGCAGCAGCAGTGCGCCTCCACTTCAGAAGCTGCACGAGAAGCTGCGAGGCGGCGAAGTTCACGCGAGTTCACTTTCACATTTTACATCAACGTCCAGCACACACTGCCAACATCGAGCAAGACGGTGAATACGGGAGACTCGAGCAGCAATGTGCGGTAGACATAATGCCATGCAGTTCGGGACGTGTTTTCGGGAAGGAACAGAGGGAGCGGCGCGAAAC
The DNA here is from genome assembly GCA_002091845.1 of Anopheles cracens. Classification (NCBI taxonomy): domain Eukaryota; kingdom Metazoa; phylum Arthropoda; class Insecta; order Diptera; family Culicidae; genus Anopheles; species Anopheles cracens. Next base: position 52,170 of record KZ067784.1, on the reverse strand, counting down.
GGAGCTGCACGGAGGTGCAAGGAAGGTTGCGAACCTTACCGGAACCGGGTCTGGGGTGAGGAGGGCCGAGCGGTGCGAGGCGGAGTGTGTAAATACGATTCGATAAACATATATTTAACTCACTTTCATCGTTCTCGCCGTATTGACACTGAAAGCCGTTCACTTCGAAGGCCACAAAAAAAGACATAGAAAGCCGATCGCGGTTTCAGCGGTTTGTCAGCCGACGCGGCTGAAACTGTCCAGAGGATTTGCCTAAACCTTCGTCACACATGATTAGTTCGTGCTCCAACCCTCCTGCCATCACCCACCACCACCGGCCAGCGATTTGAATGGCTTGATTTCACGCGACATGTGACACACAGATGGTGACATGCGTCATCCTCATGCCCGCTCTCCCGGTGCGGTGGAATTCAAGCGTGTTAGCACAGCGTATTTCCTGATCGGTTTTCGGAAGACCCGGGCACGTGAAAGTGGTTGGCCACGGCTAGCAGACACACGCTCCGTCGGCACATTTGGCACCGGCCGAAATTAGCTTTCCCATAGGAAATCGATATTGGCACAAGGCGCGTGTAACGACGGTAACAATAGAATCAACCCGGTTTGCTGAGGCCCGTTCGGAAGGATCCGGGTTTTCGGGGGTGTGCGTGCGTGTGTGTGTGTATGGGGATTATAATTTGTACATTTAGCATAGAAAGCGCCAAGCATGGGCAGAGCTTTTGTTTCGTTTTGAATGCGAATTATGCATGACATTTGCTTAGATTATGAGATCAGCTGAGTTCAAAGGTA
>KZ067784.1:41066-51374 GCA_002091845.1 Anopheles cracens | reverse complement strand
ACATATGTCTCGAACAGAAATATTGTAAACAGTTCTTTACTAAGCGGTTTGTACCATTAATCATTCATCAAGTTATTATCCATTAATCATTCATCAAAATATCAAGTTAAAAAACTATAACTATTATTAGTACCTTTAGTTATAGTTTTTTTTTTACTTTTCATTTGAAAAATGAAATTCATAATCATATTTGAAAGCTAGACAAAAAGCAATAAATATTTACAATTCTGTTAGCTCAGTAATAGTATTTTAATGATAAATTTTCAAATGATGAAGAAAAACTTGAAATGGTAATATCATTTCGTGTGCTAATTATTCAGTTAAAAAATACTACATTGCTCTTTGCATAAACATAACTATCTCGTTTTGATGACTAATTATTAACTAATTATTAAAACACTAACCGACCACTAACCTAGAATGAGCTCAATAGAAATGTCATTCTATACTTGGATTTTTTAGTATCATTATTTTCTCTTTAGTAATAAGTCTAGGCCGTTCTAGTTGAACAAATTAAAACATTACAATTACACAAACCTACTACTACTATTAATATTTAATTTATTATTTAAATGCGTTAACTTCATCACTATTCTAAGCAAACTGGTTACAAATAAGGCAACAGTCACGTCTGCTCACATTTTAATGTACGACCTACACTGAAACCACCGTCGGGTTCTCACTTCCCTGCCGAACGAAATAATCAGCTTGTTTTCCCTCCAAACCACCCAGATCCGGTGGCGGAGGAGCCGGTGTTCTAGCTGATTTCTACACGCTAATTCGTGAAATAATAACGCCTAATTGTAGCCGGTGGAGAATTTGCTGCAATCATCCACATCCCCACACACGCACACACACACTAGCGGGACTGCTAGCACTCTCTCGCGGGCGCGGGCGCACGCTGGTTCACTTCTCTGCACCTGCACCGGCTCAGAATCCGCACAGCATCCCAAGAATCCGGTTGAGAAAACCCCCCAGTAGCGCACACACACACACACGCACACGCTCGCGCATAAACAAAATGCAAACCTAGCTCGCGGGGAGAAAATCTATGCGAACGGTGTGTGTGCCAAACGAAACGCGCGAGGTCAAATACCTTCTAACGGCTCGCGAGCCAGGAACCGAGGCGACCGACCGACCGGCTCAGCTTTGGGAAATTTCCGAGCGTCACGAGGAGGAGGCGCGTTGTTGTTGTTTTTTGTTGTTGTTTCATTTTTTCTTGCGAGAGCAACAAAAAGCGTGAATCTGTTTATTACCACCATGGCGCTGTGGACTATTAGGCGGTGGCGGCCATCTCTCGCCCGTGAGCCAACCCAATCAATCAGGTGGATAATGGGCGCGTTTTGAATGGGAAGATGGATAAAACATAGCTTTTTTCTTTCGTTTGTCCGTCTCATTTTGCATCGTTTTTGGTGGCATAAATGTGTTGTGCAGTTATCCTTCGGACACGAGCTCCCGCCGCGAAGGCTGGTATGCAAATCTGTGTCCACTTTTACTTTTCGACCACAAACAATCCGAGTGCTTTACGGCGGCAACTGGTGTGTCATCTTTTTTTCTGGACTCGATGGTCAGAATACACTAAACCAGTTACCCTATATTCATTTGTCACCCGCTGTCCGTGTCTGTGTTTGTGCGACTACAAAAAAACGCTTTCCGATCGGGGGCTGCGAAAAAAGAAGTGGGGGGAGCAACAAAAAAATTACAAAGCAACATAAATTCCACCCTGCATCAGCAATGAAGAGAAAGCGTAGATATCGGCGCTTCCGTTTGCCACGAAAATCAGCATCGAAAACGGAATCCACCCGCCGCGGAATATCTGCCGGGCCGGGTCTTCTGGAGCCGCTGCGAGGAAAAGCTCCGTTGTATCGATTTTCCAGCGGTGGTGGTGGTGGTTGCGCCCGGGAAGCGCTTTAATCGAGTTTAATCCAATCCGCACGATTAACCCTAGCTTCCCGGCGGCGCGCTCGTTGTATACGTAAAACGGGAGGAGCAAAACAAAAAAAAGCCACAACAACATCGGGAGACACTGGCCAAACATGGCGCGTCACGCTTTTTCCCCACATTTCCACACAAACACACCTTCCGATACCGTGTGATGTCGGGCCCGTTCGCCCGGGAAGGGCAAACAAACTTTCCATTCTTAAAGCTCCCGCGAACGGGGGGCGCGTGCTGTATCGGTTTTCTAATCGATTTCAATTTCCTTAAACGCTAGGTTTGCGCCAGGGGGCCGCAAGACTTTTTGTCGGGCGAAATAGATTCGCGCGAGGCGCGATAGGAAATGAGCGCACGAGTCGGTGGTGGTGGAAAATTCAATTCCGAAATGCATCCCGGCCGAATCCGAGGCCCGGGAAGCGAGCGGGAATTTGATTAATGTTGGCTATCGCAGTGGATTATTTCGGTAGTGACGATTACGATCGATTACCCGCCACTTCTACATCTTTGCGTCCCGGCGTATGATCGCAGCCATTTCGGCGCATGATGATCGCAACAATGGATCGATCGGTTTCGATTTCTTTCCGATCCGTTCGCCACACACCACCACCACCACCGAAACGTCCAAAAGTCAATGTCCAAAATTACCGGCTCGCTGCCGAACCGGGCGTTCCAACCACCGCCAGCAAGACTCCTGCGCCGGCGCCATGCTGTCGAGCCGAAATGGCTTTCCGGTGCTTTCGGTCGATGGAAAGTGAAAACTGCGCGGCTGCGTCCATTTTTGAATGCCTTTTTCTTCCGCTGGCAACCTTCTTGATGACTGTTTTTTTTCTTCCCATTTTTGCAAACAACAAACCTGACATTTCCGTGATAATGAGCAGGCTATTTGGTCGGCCGGTGAGTTCATCTTCACCGGGTGGCGTCAACGTACTCCGCGACCGTTTCGAGCTTCTTTTATTCGCACTTAGCGTAGACCCCTTCTTGCCGGTGGATCCTTTTTTGTTTCGTTTCGTTCAGCAGCCATTATTTGCGCTGCGACGGACGCTCACTCGCGCTGCAAGAAGGGGATAGTTGAGCTTTTTGTGTTGTTGTTGTCGCACCATTCCTTTCAAGACGTCAAACCTGTCCGGACGTCATTGTTTGCGCACGAGAAAGGGAGCTATGGTGGTGAAATTTCTCATAATTACCGAAAGCTATGATATGTTTGAAAGGAACAACGAAAACAACACGAACCGGCATGTCCTTTCATACAGTATGAAGGATTGGTGCAACCCTGTGCGCCACAATTCTTGTCGTGAATAACACACACTCTCTGCCGTGAATCACGGTATTAAAACCCAATTTCTCGATTCTCGTTGCGACGCGAGACGTGTGAATCTGTTATCGCAAACGATGGCTTTTTAAAGCGCTATTAAACGGGCGCGCGTGAAAACCGGTTCGTTCTTAAGCCTCGACAACAATCACAACAACCTCGTTGAATGTCCTGTTTCCCATTCATGCTGGGTTTTATTTGCGTTTTTTTTTGTCTACCATATGCAACACGGAGAAAGTTGTAGCGAGACAGCAGCGAACGAATCCGATCTTGCCCGGATCTGAGCATGACTTGCCGATTAAACATTCACGGTTGATTACAGTGCAGCGTTTTTGTGCAGTGAATGCCATCAGAACAGAGGTTGCAGGTTTGTTTTGGGAACAGGATTTAACCCAGACAGAGCAGGAACATGTTGTTGGAATTCAACTTCAAACCATCTCCATGGAAGAGAGCAACATCCAGCTTGCTTGAAACTTAAGCTTGAGATGAATGATGGGGAAATAAGGGAGGAATAGATATCTTCCCTTTTATTATGGTACGGTAAACTCAACACAGTCATGCTGCGTTCGAAAGCGCTCCCGCTCAGGTCCCAGTGTACAACGGTTGAAGTCCGTTGTGATTATACAATGGGAATCAGAAGAATGTGATTATACAACTTTATTACTGTTGTTGCCACGCCGCTTTTCGTGAGATCGATACCGGCGAGCTTTCAAAAACGATCTCGTCGAACTCATCATTTTATCTCTACAACATTTCATTGAATCAAAGAATTACGATAGGATTCTTGATTTTTAGGTTCATTTGCCTTTTCTATATACCTGAATAATACGATAGTCTTATTTCAATGTGTGTCCTGCAGAGATTGCAGAGATTCTTACAATCCGGCTTTTATAAACATGTTTAAAACCTAGTCTTGTAGATGTCGCAACATGAACTTATGATTACAAAGTTATAATTATGATGTTACAACAGCTTTGTATACCACAATATCTGTTTGCTGTTTCTAATTCTAAATTCGAGCATCGAAATAGGTCAAAATTCCTGCTTTCGTTTGATCTTTTCAAATATGACCTCTCAAAATCAGGAGTACTTACTAGTTATGCTAGTATTTCATTTGGTGATTCTACTTCAAGCACAGAAAATTTGTTTTAAAATAATGTTAATATATTAATAGCTCCTACTACTGACTTAGACGACGACATATGTTTAAGGAGATGTTTAGTTAGTGTTTAGAAAAAATATAATCAAACTAAGAAAGCAAAATCGGACATTCCACACAAGTGCCAGAAGTTCATCGAACTTTTCACAGCAAACTTCTCCTTCCATCCTGTAGTGAACGTCCTTAAATATGACCCCTCACTAACTTCATGCAGGCAGACATAAAAATCTAACTCGACCCATCATAATCCGCATTATTCCAAACCACTTCTTCTCCCATTACAAAAGCCCTACGAAGCGCTAGTCCCCTGATTAGTCACGGTTGCATTATCGACGGCGATTTCCCTTTCATTGCCCTCTGCCAGAAACAAGGCAAATAGGCAACAAAAAGGCAATCTCACAAGAATCATCGACCTCCACGCAAGACATCCACGCGGATAGTAGCTTTCCACGGCACAACCATGTCACAGATCTCCGCTGGGACGTAAATAAAACTCCAAAAAGCCAACGGCCTCCACCACAGCCGCCACTGTTTCACTAACCTACATCACCAGCGCCGTCTGACCGAAATCATAAACCGTCAAATCCCGTACCGAAGCGCGGGGACCGAATTTTCGTTTCGTTGGCGGCACGAACAGAACGAACACGAACACGCAGCAAAACTATAAACGGACGCAGCGACCCGCTGACTTGCTGGCTGGCTGGGTTGGCGTTGGGTTGAGGCGTTTGTCCGCAGCCCGCCTGGTGACCGGCTTGGTTAGGAAACCGGAAAGCAACACCGGGTTGCACCGGTCGAAACGGAACTCAACCGTCGGATGTCTCACGTGTGGTTGTCTGTGCCATCCGTCAAAAAGGCGCTCGCGAAGCACGGGGTGATTTTATGTGACTCGTTGCCCCGTGCACTTACAAGCGTCCCTATCCGCAGACCGCAAACCGGGTCGAGGTTGCTCTGGCTCGCATTAAACATTTAATGTCACAACATGGCGTTTCGGGGTTTGCTTCATATTTCGGGTCTATTTTTCGCTCCAGATTTTTGCTCTCTGTCCCTTCTCCATTTCCCAGCCGGACTGCCCGGTAATGATCCGCGAGCACTGTGAGCATTTTTATAGATGCAATTTTAGCACCGATTGCGCCACCAGACACCAAGTGGATATATTTTTGCGCTAGTCCAACCGGGCGAAGAGAAAAAAAAACACCGGAGGACTCACACAGCTGTGCTGTTTTCCCACCGACGGAAGCAGTTTTATTTGCTCTCTTCCGGAGCCACCGTAGTAGGCTTTGGACGTAAAACTGACGCCATATCTTGGGGGCTCCACTGCTCGTATTGTTCGAAAGCGACAAGGTCGTAAAATGCAACCGATCCTGCAACCGTTCGTGAACACGAACATTTACGGAATTACTGTCAGGTTCAGAGGCGTCATTTGTGTCAATGCTGATGGTGGTGGTGTCATTGGAATAATGTCCGTCTTATCCGCTCGATCACTGGCACGATCGGAGAGCGTAACAAATTAACGGTCGTGGAAGAGCTTTTACCATAAAACTCAACGGAGAAAAAAGCGGAACAATTAGTTTTTAATTTCAATCTGGTTAATTTGATAACGCTTTAGCGATTACCTAAAAACGGTTGGATCCAGTGTGGAGTCCAATTAAGGTGCACCTTCATTAATCACCATATTGATTTCGAAAGAAAGCCATCCATTTTCGATACCAACCACGATCGATCGGGGATATCGATCAATTTGCAGCCCCGCAAATCGCTCATCAGCCAACTAGGCCACATCGACCTAGTGCGGCCAGGCTTAGGATTTAGTTCAGCCTCGTTCCAATTCTTTCCGGCTCTTCCGTGGCGCGGAACGGGCGGAATTCACTTTTCCCACCCTGGCCCCGGCACGGTCTCCCCCAGTGTTTCGGTTCGGGCGCAAGCACCGATTTTCACACCGCCGCTGGCCCGAAAGTGAACGAAAGCTTCCCCGGCCCGATCGCTCCGATGCCCGGGCAATCCTCTCGAATTGTTCTTTCGCTCGCTCGTAACGCTTTCTAACGCTGAAAGCAAAAACCCATCTCCCGACAGACGGCGTACGTTCTTCTGGGCCGGTTAAGTAGGAGCGTGTTCCAGCTGGACGATTTTCCAACGGGGTCGCGACGATTTTCCTTTCAATTTCAGCCACACATTCTTGGGCTGCAGCTCGTTTTTGTTTCCCTTTTTTAACGGCAAAACTTCTATTAAACCCTTCCACACGGGGGGTTGCCTGACCCGGCAGGCTTCGGTGTCCTGAATTATGCTAATTATTTTCCACTGTCACAACTTTTCCGCGCATCCGCGCACCGGCTGGAAACGTTTTACGATGCGCATTATTTTTTTGCCTTCCTGCATCCGGTTCCAAAACGGTTCGATGTTGCGTTGATGAAAACGCTAAACCAACAACCGACCCGGCCGAACGCGTGGGTTTGTTTTTCCTGCCCGGCGTGGCGTTCAAAACATTAGCCATCCGGTCGATTTCCGTCTCCGTTTATGCGTTTGCTATTTTCGGAAAATAACACCAATTCAGCCCAGGTCAGTCGGAACCGACCGGCGGGCCGCTTATCGCGAGAGGGAAAGTTAGTTTTTGCGTTATGAAAAAACATTAGGAGGCGGAGTGTTTTTTGTTGCCAAAGTTTTTCCTCCCAGCGTGGCAGTCGGTCGGTGTGTTTATGCTGTGCATCTGGGCGAATCTGTGCTCATTTTGCATTCATCGTGTGGGCGTAGAAGGGTTGCATGGGCGATATCTATTTTTTTGTAAAGCCACCTGTGTCCTGCATTTCTCAAACCGGACCCCGGAACGAATCCCCTGATGATGGGTATTATTTTGCTAACGCTGCTGTTAACCCTTTGGTGTGTTGATTTATTTTTTGCAAGCAATAAAGTTTCGCCTGTCGTCTCGAATACCACTCAGGTCCGTCTGATTAATGCGTCGCGCGATCGTGAAGTAACCCTTGGCTCCCGAACCAAAAACCACCAAATGCATTAAATGTTTGTTTAGGGTGTGTAGACGAAAAACAAAACCCCATATCGACCGCCAGATGACGTCCGTTCTCTACCGTTGCCAATTTTCTTGCCTCTCAGCGCGGCTGAGAAGCGTGAAAAAAATCGATCATAACGGATCGGTGTGGATGTGGAAGAGCCGGGTCACGCTAACGAACGGCACACAATAAAACCCAGGCGAAAGAGGATGACCGCCACCGCCGTTGTTGTGTTCGCGGTGTGCTTTGAGCCTTTTTGTGCTGGGTTATGGTGCTGGGTGGCGACTGTTAAGCGCGCGCAGGGTTGTAAATAAATTAAATAAGCCCACGGTGAATGTTCGACTTCGGTTGTAAACTTTTGACGGATTTTGGGCAATATAATCGGCTCGGACCGTGCTGAGAACATCATTATGATTTGGCACTAGCGATCATTTCAATCAAAATGATTCATTCTTTTAGATGAATGTAGGATCATCTGAGTGCTAAAGATGGATTAGAATCAATGGAATTTTGAAGCCCATTAATATAATTAATCATAAGAATCAATATCTATCTATAAACTATCTATTCTTTGAATGAAGTCAAAGGTTTAAATTTAATTTATGGCAATATAAAAAACTATCATAAAAAATATTTATCAAGTTAACAAATAGCTCCAGACTATTTACTTAAAATGTACCTCTTGTTCAACAGTTTCTTAACAATATTAAAAATATATATATATTCAAAATTCTGATGACATGTTTCTTAAGATATGCTCGGACTAATTGTGATCATTTTTTATTCTAATTTAATATTTGTACAAACTTGTGCAACGATACTCAACCCTACTCGTTTATCTTCTATTTTCAGGTGAGGCTAATGATTGGACCCGGTCGAACCGAATTCCGAATTTCAAACAGTCTAATCCTGCATTCAGTGAGTAAACATACAGAAACAGGAGCAAAAGCAGGGCAGAGTACACGTCGCTTCTTAACGCTCCCACCTGAATATGAATAGATTTTGACCATTAAGCATCGACCGCCGCATGCATCACAATTTCATTTCATCCGTCCGAGCGTGAAGCCTTTGCAGCTGCCAGCTTTTGAAGCATCGCAAACAACCAGTCAAGAATATGACGATCATTTAAATGGACAACGGTGACTCCCGGGAGCCCTGCGCTCGTTCTTGGCCAACAAGAAGAACAAGCCACCGTCTACTGCCATTACATGGGTATTCATTACACTGAGTAGAACCGGGCACGTTACTAAGCATCTTGCAACCTAGCAAACGCGTCCAGGACCCTTCTGGGTGCACCGTCCCGTACGAAGGTGCAATCAATCACGTCCGGCGTGGTCCTCTCCGTCGCTCGTTTCGCTGACTCTCGTCCGTGTGGTGGTCGGGGACTGCAGAGACCCCCTCCGTCCGGTCGTGTCTCGCATACATGTGCGCAAGCTTCCAAACCGAGCCAACATTTGTCGCACGGGCAGCGTGCAGTTTGCAGTTGGCGGCCGCGACGTATGGCGCACTTGCCCTGTCGGTACGGCAGAACTACGCGGGGCCTGTTCCACATTTGACCGCCACGGCTCGGGCGCAAAACCGGGCGGAGGAATCCAGGACATAACGGGAATAACGAGTCGGGCGAGCTCGCGGTGTGCTACGCTCCCCTCTCCCCAACCGGTACCCCGCTCGGACACGGGCGTGTGCGTGTTAGTGCCCGCCTGCAGCACCCGTCTGTATGCGCCGTCGGATGCGCATCGAAACGTGCTGAGCAGTTTGACAAACTATCACCTTCCCGCGTGCGTTGCGTGTGACGCGATGACGCGCTCGCCACCCCACTCCGGCCGGGACTCGAGCGGGATGGTTGCTATCTTGCGCTATCCGGGTGTGCTATCGTTCGAAATCGAAATCCATTGAGGAAACTATACCGGTGGGGCAGGACAGGGTTTCTCGCACTACGTCGATTACAGATTTACGTGTAGTTACGTGTAGTTGATGCATTTATGAACAAGGATGCTCAAGTCGCTTGAGATTCAATCTTGCTACAGATTATCGTTTGATCATATATGAGAAAACAAAATATTGAAGCGTTTTTGCCTTCAACTATTTTCCAAGTTGGTCACGTGCTCAGTGTACAGTAAGTTTTCAGACATTTTCATTATTCCCCGGAGCTAGTCGATGATGTTTGATTGAATTTATACAAACTAGTACTTAGACAAAGAAGGCATTGTTTTATTGTAAACGATATTTCTGGAATGCCCATCGAATAAAAGGTGTGATCCCCAGCTATTTTACAATATTAAATCTTTCAAATTTTGCCAAACTAGGTAACCTAGAACCGACAAAAAACAAATAATTGTAAATTGTCTTTCTTGGTGAGAAACTTTGCTCAGATGGAAAATCTATCTGTTGAGTTCTATGATATAAAGATTTTCCTGTATTTTTTAAAGAGAATACGAAAAATATACACACTACACTATTTTTTAAAATGGAAAAATGGCACTATAGTTTATTTTATGACAGCTTTTTTTTATTCTATCAACATTTTCATGAAATACGCGATCGTCTAGAGCCAAGCAGATAAAATTGAAAAAAAAAATGTTCAAACGAACTATGTTTCAAGATGAGCAAATGCGTCCATGTTAGGAGAAAAACTGCCTACAAAAACTCCATAAACATGTTCACAAGTTCACCTTCAAATTGCGCAATGCTCGAAAACCCTGTGTACCATCCTAGCACGGGCCAACCCCAACCCAACAGGTTGCTGTTCGCACGGTTTTATGCGCCCATATACCGGCACCGTTGAATTTACATATTTTCGCTTGAAGTGGGCGATTTTACCGGGATTATGTTTCCTTGCCTCCGGAGTCTACACTTCAGTTCGTTTCGGAAAATGCTTCCACAGCACTTCAAGAATCGGGTCAAGA